>DWGC01000011.1:0-12684 GCA_018246855.1 Mysoria catomelaena
CCATATGTACATTATTGTTTTCTTTTTTTTTATATATTGTAATCTCTGTTGATGGTCCTTAATAAAATAATATAAAAAATAAAAATAAATGTTCCTCTTAATATTTTCTTAATAATAACAAATATTTCGTTTCAAATTAGATCCAGTCTATATCCGATATTATAATACATACCTACATATGTCCTTAACATTATTTAAAATATCTCTTAATTTTCTTTATATTTATAAGGCAATGTGTTCTAATTCAGATATCATATCGAAAGCTTTAATATCAGTAACTTTTTCAAAATTTACGAAGAGGCGAATTTGATGACTTCGTATTACTTTTCTTGTAATGAAGTACCATGAAGTAAGCTAAAACCTTAATAATTCCCTCTCACGTCAATTTCTGTTTCTAGGTCTCTACAGGCTGGCAATAAACCAGAACCCACTGGAAAGTATACACGAAGAAGCGTTCTACGGTTTGGACATCACCCTTTGGGAGTTGGAGCTGAGACATGACAAGCTGACCTCGGTACCGAGCAGAACGCTGAGGTACCTGCAGAAACTACGGATGCTCGACCTGACAGGTGAGATATTGCTCAATAAAGAAAACGTATCCCCAAAGAGCCAATTCTAAGGAAACAGACGAAGAATTTCACGAGAGTCGCGTGAAATTTCTAACAATTTCGCAGACACTAGCGATAATATACCTAAGATAATATACTTAGGGTAATATATCTAAAGTGAATATATATATGTTTGTGACTTTTATACAGTTCATGCAATCATGTTCCATACACGGGAATGGAATTAATAAAGACATGCGTAATATCTTTGTTAGGTGTTGTATGGGAAAGATCAATTGCATATTTATATTGTAGCGAAAGGAAAAAGATATGAAACATTTTTTTCTTTATTTCTTTAAACAGTCAAATATATATTAAACTATAAGATATCTATCTATTGCAAAATATATTTTCAGTTAATCATGTAACATTTTAAATGTATAAGTAGGTACTTGATTTATGAACAGCAAGCATAATTTAATTAAAAGTAATAACGTTACAATTTGAACATGTCTGCATTTTCGTGAATAACTTTCGTAGAAGAATGACGTGGGGCACGAACCGGAACGATGTTGATGAAATTTTGCAGTGGAAATTTTAACTATTATCCTTAGCGGGTTACAAGTACGAGATGCGCTATATTAAGCACATCGAAGCTCGCTTAGTATTTCAATCTGAAGTTGACTTTGAATTTCACGAAGCATATTTCAATTTGGAACTTAATGCATCCGCAGTATAACGAAGCTTGATTAGAGTTATTTTCTAGACACCATAACAGCACTGTCTTGTGCTGTTATGTTAGGAAAGTGGATTTAGCGACCAACACCATTGTTAAAGACGTAGAAAATTTATTTGTGTATATTGGTTTCAAATGGATAATATTTATATGGATTTGTTTTGGATAATACATATATTTAAATTAATCATAGTTAAACCTGAATGGAACACAATATTTTTATTGTATAATAAATATTTCATATTTTAACATAAAGCTGCAAGACTTATTAAAGTAGCCAATTAAAAAGATTTTTTCTTTGAAAAATCGTGCTCTTGTAAGGTAATTAAGATTTTTAAGCTCATTTTCTTTTTTTTTTTTTTCAAATATAAGATCTTGGTTAAGTGTTCGTCGGTTTTTGTACACTGTCGAAGAATGACAAAGAAAAAATTAGAAAAAAAAATATTACGGAAAACATGTTTTTACTAAACCTTTGGTAGTCCCTTCATAACGATACCTGTATATTGAATAACTACATTGTTCCGTTTGTGATCTTAGGACCAGTATAAAGCCCAAAACGTGACAATATATAAAATGTTAAATAAAAAAAACATGTTTACGAATCACTTCATTTAAAGGTGGGACATTACACCATAATGCATTACGAGTATTATGTAAATTTCACACGTTTTTTTGCTTTAATATCGCGTTAGGAATAACGATATGATTAAACTATATAATAACGTGATTAAGTTATATATAACGATGTAATCGAATTGTGATAATCACAAACAACATCAATATAAGATTATGATTTAAATTTTTGTGTCAAATAAACACATGGCAAGCTGAAAATAAGATGCTTGGCATTTGTATTACGAAAATTAATATTTCAGGTAACGAAATAACGGACATCTCAGGCGACAATTGGCGGGGATTGGAGAATACATTACAAACTCTGATACTCGCGGACAACTCCATATCAGGGTTGCCACTCGACGCGTTTACTGGCTTACCGATGTTGGAAACTTTGGACCTACGCGGCAACCATCTCGCTGTGATTGACAGCGGAGTTTTCAGAGATGGAATGAGCAGACTTTATAAGGTATATCATACTTCACAACTATATTACTTGCTGTTAATAGATCAACTGTCTGAAGCTAAATATCTTAAGCTAAATTTATTATGTGTAACACAAGGTTTAACGCGATAAAACTTTTACCTTCGCGCGACTCTGACATTCTATACAAATATAATTACAAGTAAATGTAATGTAAATGGTGACAAAGTCTATTTACACGCGACTTTATTTACTATTTTATTTACCAGATACGTTTTGGTTCATACCTACGTTTATCGTGAAGTGCAAATGCTTGTCGCGATGTTGTAGATCTATTGGTTCTGTTTCTGGACTATGTTAATGTAACGTGGCGTCTGAGTGCATTATGTATTATATCGCGAGGTTTGATAGAATGATTAAAATTTCAGCGGCGGTTAATATTTTAAACAGAACAACGTTTAAAAATTTAATACACAGATTCATAAAATTTTCTTATTCATACTTTTAAAATTCATTACCAAATCAGCCGCCATGTTAAACATTTTTCATTAAAAATTTTTACCTTCTATCATCGTTAATTCTGACATGCGAAATTATTTATGTTCAACATTTTGAAACCGTTGCATCTTTATCAAACAGCAATCAATTTGAGAAATATTTGTAACTAGCTTTCATTCGTTTTTCTTCTTATTTCAGCTTCTTTTAGGTGATAACCAGCTCGCGTACGTTCCCTACGAGGAGATATCTCCGCTTCGTCAGCTGAGAGTATTGGACTTGTCCAGTAATCTGATCAGACAAGTACCCCCGGCGCACGATTTGAATGGCATTATGCTATCATTGGACACTTTAAAGTAAGTATTTTTATGCAGCAGACGTCCAATAATTGAAGGATAAATGTTACTTAAAAAATTACATAGAGCAAATGTAATTTTGATATATATGCATATAAATATACGTAAATAAAGACATTTATTGTTGCATGCAATCATGCAAAAATTTTCTTATTTTCATAATGAATACACAAGCACGTGTATATAATTGTCATATTAAATTGTGCATAATAATATGTTACACGGCCACTCGCATAATAATTATTTTGCAGCAATAAATTTAAGGTATACAATTATTTTTATTTGCAATAATTTTGTTGTGGAACAATTGTATTGTTACATAACGTATTGTAACATCTACGGTATATTTTTGCCATCTAGCTCATACTGTTTTCATCTAATGAATGTTTTATGGGTCATTCCACTTAGCAACTCTCCAGTCCCTTCTATATTTTAATACACACTACTTATTAATTGTGATAATACAAATACGTTATTAATTTCTGTTTTCAGGTTAGATAACAACATTATAAACATCCTGCCGCCCGGATCGTTTAAGTACTTCAATATTTTGAACCAAACATCATTAGACGGAAATCCAATTCAAATCGTGAGGGTATGTTAAATAAATTTACATTCCACCAAATTTCAATAATTGTAACTACCTAATCATAATAATTTTATGTAATAATCGATAAATGTTATCATAAGATCGATTACGTTTTAAATACCGAGTCGGGCATTAGATTTTTTCTAACTTAGATTTTCTAGTAGTAGCTTGGAGTCTGGATATATACCCGGTGTATGGCAATATGCTCACCGCCTATTCCATAGTGGGACGTAAACGCAACTGGTGAAACGTGGGGGTGTACTACACTCCGCTGTCTACCTCCGCAGGATTACGGGCGTAATGTTACGTTAATAAAATAAATAAGAAGGAACTTGTTATGGACTAATAATTATGATTACTTTGCATTAATGATTTAGCAATGCATCCATCTTACGTTAGATATTTTCTATACTATTTTCCTCTTTGTAATTAAAAAATGGTTTTCCCTATATGATTCATCATTTCACTTCAATTGGTTGTTGTATAGTTCTATACCTTTGACTATGTAAACGTAACATCACGCCTTTTAACTCCGAAAAGGTAGGCAGTTTATGAATCTGTATACATAATATATTGCGCATCAAACCTAAAGCAATATTAGAAAATTGAATTTTTGTCTGGCATTTAAAACCGTTAATAAGTGAATTCTTTTAGAATTTCGTTACGGTTACTATATTTGATAAGAATTTCCCTAGTATTAATCAACTTAAGCAAAGAATAATACACAAGATACTTTTTTATATTACCAAATATATTAAAAGAGCATAGTTAAATTCATTGTTGCTACTGCGTATAACTATATATTAATCATTTTTCATACAGTATTTTGGAGTGCAAATCATAGTAATGTTAAACAAGTGTTTATTTTCGTTTCCGTTCAAAAAGCTACGCACTAGTTTACAGCCAGTTGTGTTTCAAATAAATATTTGACAGAAACATTCTGTAAATATGAAACAGTAGCGTTCCAATGCAGTATTTCGGTCCCATGTTTACGGAGAGTCACGCAGGATGCTTTTTGCTGGTACTGGGCAGTAAAATTTGTTTCACCTAATCTTGACATGTATTCGCGAATTGAGGTCAACCTAACTGAAGCAGCCAATTTCATATTAATTAAGTAAATTTTGAATTAAACATATGGAGCTCAAGATTTGAGGCTTAAATATGGAGTTTGGATTCTTTGATGATATTGCTCCTATTACCATTACAGGAGGACGCTTTTAGAAACGCGAAAATCAAGGCCTTATCCCTTCGCGACTGCGGCATATATGAGCTGTCTCCGGCATCCTTCGCTGGCCTTGAAAACAGTCTCCAGAGCTTAGATCTATCTGAGAACAATCTGACCATGATCTCGAAGTTCATGCTCAATAAACTGGACTCGCTGAGATTTCTCAACTTAAGGGAGAATAAGGTAAAAATATTAACTCTAATAAATTTTGAAGTGGCAAATATTTTAAATGAAACTGGGCACAATGTGCCACAAAGCAACGAATATTGATTGCATTGTGCAAAAAAACTCTTGAATGGAGACCATAACATAACAAAAGGGTCTCTGGTCCAGACCTGGGCAGAAGGACGGACAATCTGTATAAAATGACTGACTCGCGCTGACTTCAGGGGAGACGCATAATGAAACGACCTAGGCGTTTTTTTATTTGTATTTTTTTGTCCACACATTTAGCACCGTAAAATAAAAATTTCGGAGAAATTGAAAAAACAAAAGTAATACGATGATACTTGAAGTAATGCTTCTTTTATTTGCTTACTTTTCAGGTGGATACAAACTTGCTCACCTCGACGATCCCATCCGAATATTCTGTCACCTCGTTCAACAATTTCCAATATAAGCTGTTTTATCTCGACATCAGTGGCTCTTCTTCAATGGAGATGTCTCTACAAGATATAAGAAAGTAGGTATATTGAGATTCGACATGTTTTTTTTTATAATCCATTTATATTCATTCTAGATGGGAATCCAACCCACGATCCCCGGGTGCAATAGTCAGGTTCACAAACTACTGCACAGACGGGGCAGTCGAGTAGTTTAAGATATCGACTTCTTTATCGAGCAATATGGTGATGTGATGTGATCAAATCCAGCAATGTCATGAGAAACTACAGCCAAAACCTCAGATAAAACTTGCATTTTTGAATTTAACTATAAATTTAAGGAAAATGAACACTTACTTTCTAAAAGTGTATTTAACATAAACAAATAATTTTAATGTACTAATCAAGTATTAATATAAATATAGTTAAATATAAATAGTAAACATCTAATTAATTTTCGATAAAAGTTTTAACAAGCTTATAAAAATATTCACTAGAACTGAACTGTAACTATTTTTATATTACATTGCAGGATGCGATCTTTACGGTACTTGGGAATCAGCAAATTGATAAGGAGGAGCATCACCGCGGAAGACTTTCTTGATTATGGAGTAGAATTAGAAGATTTGAAAATATTCGGCAGTACGGTGCTTCGTATAGAATCCAGTGCGTTTCAACATGTTAGGACAATTAAAACATTAGATCTATCTGAAAATAACATTGAATTCATTGACCCTTTTGCTTTTGCCGAGGTAAGAATGCTTACAATATTCAGTTGATGTACCATATTATTCTTTAGTATTATAAGAAATTTTGTAAGAATTATAAAAAAATTAACATTAATGTTACACGATAAATTTTTTCTATCTTCTACTACTAAACGTATGTATATTATGACTAAGATTCAATTGTGTATGCGCTATGTTGTTGTTTTGAATCGTGTTTAAATCTGTAAGACATACTACAAATTTAATTTTATATTTTGGGAAAGAAATAATATTGTTCTTTCAAACTTTAACGTAACGAAGCTGATACAAAGGAACATATTAATTTTAGTTACACAGCTTGACGACTTTGAAAATGGCGAACGGCTTAGCTGATGATGTAAAAATTCTTCCCTTCGAACCATTGAAGGCGTTAATAGAATTAAATTATCTAGATCTTAGCAATAACAGACTAAAGAATGTACCAGATACATCGTTCCATTTCCTCTCCAAGTTGAAGACGTTAAATCTGCAAGACAATCTAATTGATCACTTTTCTAAAGGAACTCTACAGGTAACAAAATTTCAATTAAATCCTAGCAACTACTTTAAAGTATTGAATAAATAAAGGTAAGAAAAACCAAATGTCACGCTAATTACACAGAATTAATTTTGATGAACAAATTTTCAGGGCGACATTCACAAACAACTAGAAACGGTTAGCCTTTCTTTGAACAAAATGAATCAAATCGTTATGCACACTTTTGTAGACTTAATAGAATTACAAGAGATTATGATTGAGGATAATTTAATACAGCTCATTCAGCGAAGAGCTTTCACCAGTCTTGATAACCTGAAAATTATTAAACTTAAAGGGAACAGAATAGATGAGATCAGTGAAGAAGCCTTCCAAAATTTGCCAGCTCTTAAAGAGTAAGCATTAATTTAAATGCAGAAATTTTATTTTTAATAGTATAATCATATAGAGAGCAACGATTAAAGTTGAAAAGGCCATAATATTATGACACTGCTGCCTTCATTAAAAGGTTTTATATTTCAGACTTGATATATCATTCAACCGACTGGAGACATTTAAATTCTCTATATTTGATCAAGTGGGATCTGCTACAGCACTAAAAGTCAACGTGTCTTACAATAGAATTACAGCGCTGACAGATTCAAATGCACCTAGTTTCTTCACTTCGAACTTTTATCCGCCACCAAAAGCACAAAGTAAGTTTCATTTCCAAAATAATTGTTTATCAAATTTGTTTTTCTTCTATACATTAATTGTCATTTTTTTCTACTTTCTTTTATATCTTCTCTATTATTTCTCATTTTTTCTTTTCTTTTTAAAGCTACAACCATAAGTAAGTACATTAGTTTAATCTTATTTATCCACTTATTTCCTCACCTCATTGTTATCTTACTAATGTTATGTTTTATATAGTATATATGCATATTTTTCCGTATATTCACAATTTTTAAATTATAGACCGTCTTGAAACCAAAGAGCCCCTCATATATTTTATCTTTTAGTTGCCAACTTTTTTCTTTCAGGCCTTGGAACAGTTTCAGTGAATATTAGAGTTTTGGATTTTTCTCATAATAATATTTCTTATATCGCGCCGTAC
Organism: Mysoria catomelaena; assembly: GCA_018246855.1. Lineage (NCBI taxonomy): Eukaryota > Metazoa > Arthropoda > Insecta > Lepidoptera > Hesperiidae > Mysoria > Mysoria catomelaena. The sequence goes on from DWGC01000011.1 coordinate 7,929, forward strand.
TATTTCAGGTTGGTAATGATTTTATTATTGATTTTCTTATTTTTTAAACATTTTTTTTAATAAACACTGGATTTATTCAAATAAAATTATGTAATATTAAAATTTTAGACACGCTGACTTAACTTTATCCGAGCTGCACCTATCTCATAATTACTTAAGAAATATTACAAGAGAAGTATTTGGGTCTATGTTAATGCTGCAATACTTAGATTTATCCCACAATCAAATATTTCACATGGAATATGATTGTTTCAAGAAGGTTAGGAATTTACAGGTAAGATGTAAGCCAACAAAGAGTATGTTTTCTTAACAAAAGGTCTCGTTAAAAATATTTATTAACATGATATGAACTATTTAAGCCAATACTAATTATACAAGTCTTATATTCCAGATAATAAATTTGTCACACAACAATTTAATCGAGCTACCAGTTCAAGTATTCCACGACATGCAGGCTCTTACATTTGTTGATCTTTCACATAATCGTCTGAAGAACGTAGCAGACAATTTGATACCATCGCCGGCTTTAGAAAGGTAATCTGGAAAGTAAATGTAGTATTATGAAAACTTCAATATTGAGGAAAATTATAACATTTGTACAATTTTAGAGTTTGATATAGGAACACTTAAATAGAATTTAAATAGATGTTTATTTTAACTAAGAAATCATTGTTTAATTTCAGTCTTGATTTTTCTGAAAATGAATTATCTAGAATACCAACAAGCGCCTTATCAGCGGCCGCGGCTAGTAACCTTGTCGAACTAAACCTTAGTGGAAACACTATTCCGGCAATTTCCATTGCTGATTTTGTACAACGTTACAGGGTAAGTTCTTTGGTGTTATTTGTGACCATTTTTATCATGAAAAATTTTTAACTACTAACCGCTTGTATCGGTTACAAAGATTGTATTTGTATGATCTATATTGTAAATATTTATATCGTAATATTATTTATTATAAGAATTTTATATTTGAATTGGTGATGTATTGTTGTGATTGGATTTTATGGTACTAATATTTTCTGTGCATTAGATGATGGAGTCTAAACATTACATTATTCGTGTAAAAAAAGGTGAATATCTGATTCTCTTCAAGATTGTTAATATACCTTTTTTATTACAGAGTAAGTGTCGCGAACTTCTCGTAAAATTTTAAAATACTTATCATGCCGTAAATTTAATTATTATCTTTTGCACAGAAGATATTAGTTATTTGAAAGCATTAAACCTTTTGATTGGACTAACCAAATTGTAGAGCTAGTGTGGTAGTTAAGCTAACAAATCCCGTCCCTGCATGTGTTGCCAGAACCCCGAATTGGGAGAGTACTGGCCCGAGGACCCCGACTACAGCGATGAGTACATGTACCACACCGCTAGACGAGATCACACCAGAGTGTTCCATCAAAAAAAACAATACCCGCAGAATATTCTGTACAAGGTAGACATCCTTCGAATCTTAGAAGTCGTAGATGATGCAAACGGATTTCTTAAAAAGATTTCATTAGACGCTTCTTTAAGTTTGTCGCTTTTGCAATATTTGTCTTCATTATATTCTTTTATGAATTAACTGATACAAAAGTTGCATACTCAAATTAATTATTCCTTTTTATAATAATAATGCTTGGTTGAATATCACACATTTATATTTTCTTTCTTATGTTTGATCTAAATGCATCATGTACATTCTGCTAAGAAGCACGCGCTTTCCTGTTTGCATTTACTTTCAGTATTATCTGTATTAGACTTAATTCTGATATTATTCTTTATTATTTTTGCCCGGTCCTTGTAAGAACAGTATTTTATTTGGAATTATTTACCTATCATCATTTTATGTACATATAATTTGAATCTTTCAACTTTTCCATTATAATATTATAGTGGATTAAAGCTATAGTGAACTGATTCTACTTTTGTTCTCATTTAAATTTTTAGTCTCTCGCTACGTTGGATTTATCGAACAATCACTTGGTGAGGATTGAAGGCGGATCATTTGCAGCGTTGCCAAAACTCCGTTGGTTGGATTTGAGTAACAACTCTCCATTCAACAACGGCGAACGAGGCAATAGCATCTTTAAGGGCTTGGAGAGAAGATTATCTCATTTAGGATTGAAAAACGTCAGCCTTATGACTGTAAGTCAATTTGCAAAACTACTATTGGTCTAAATCCTTTTGTTTAGCGACTACATAGTAATTAGATTTGTCTTTTTTACAAAAATGTATGAATCGATACAATCAAACAATATACAAAAAAATACTTGAATTGTTACCTTGTTGGTACAAGTAGCTGCAAGCGCTGTTACAGGAGGTCTCGGGTTCGGTTCCCGGATTGAGTACTATTAGATTTTTATTAGCTTAGATTTTATTTTTTATCTGAAATGTCTAGTAGTAGCACACAGTCCGGAGTTTTGCCCAGTGTGTGACACCTATTCGACGGTGGATTGTTAACGTAACAGTTGAAACGCGAAAATGAAATGCATTACCATCTGCCCATGTCTCTGTGGATTAATTTTGTATGATGTTCCTTTTTTTACTAATATTACTAAACATTACTTTTGATGATTTCAGTTACCATCAATGCCGCTGCCAAAATTGAAGAGCTTGGATATATCGTACAATAATCTTCCATCGATTCTGCCCGATACTACAAGCAATTTTACTCGGCTACGAGTTCTGGATCTATCATATAACGATTTCACTAAAGTACCAGTGGTATGTTATTATGTATCATTATATAATATAAGAAACTACTAAATTTTGTCGTGAAATCAATTCCTTATGGAGCATTAAATTACAATTTTATTCCTAATCATTTACTGTGTTACTTTCTTTTACAGGCGACGCATTCTTTGAATGATCTCCGATGGCTATCGTTATCTGGAAATCCAATTACAGCCCTCATGAATACTAGTTTATATGGAGTGTCTCCACGATTAGAATACCTTGATGTAACTCGGCTTCGTTTAAGCATCCTAGAGGTAAGAAATTGTTTGTTCTTTTGCTTAAATGTGTAATTACTTTTTCATCGTATTTTACAATTTCTTATTTACCTATGGCATTTTTATGGTGCGTTAAACTTTTTAACATATTAATTGACGGCAATTGCTTTTCAGCATGGCGTTTTGAACAAAATGTATGGTTTGCGGACACTCAAAATTTCTACCTATAGCAACGTCAGAGATTTTAACGTCCCTAAAATGTTGGCAAACAACGCTGGCTTGGAAAATCTTTTGATAGACGTGGATAACACACAAATCGACCTAGGCAGAGAAATGGCTGGTCCTTTACCGTGTAAATTGAGTAACATTACATTAACTGGAAAACCATTAAGACATCTCTCTCAATATCTTTTAAGTGTAAGTGACGATTATATAAAATCTAGCCAAGCAGTTAATGATATTACTAATTTAACCTACTGTTTTTTCTTCTAGGGAGTTCAATCAAAAGTTCTAAGGCTTACAATATATAACACTAGCGTCGAAGAGATACCCAATGAAGTATTTTGGAAACCGGGCCGCATTAAAAACCTGACGTTGGATCTCAGAAATAATTATTTGATGAGAGCTCCAAACCCCTCACAGAAGGAATGGCCGGGAATTCCAAATACGATTTTCCTTCATGACATACTTGTTGCTGGAAACCCTTTAGTTTGTGATTGTGGAATTGGGTAAGAAGGAATTATAAAGCATATTGTATAGAATACATATTTGAATGACAAAAATACAATGTAATGTAATTAAATGCTTTACAGCTGGATACAAGCATGGGATCGCAAAAGAAGACAATACCTCTGCGATAGTCTGTCCAATTGTGTGGCGACGAGAGATGATGTACGATTGGCTACCTGTCCTTCCTATGATAATAGAACTTTGAGCGATGTAAGTATATTTATCGATGACGACATAAAATTATAATTAATTATACTGTCTTAAGATCATCCACGCTATTTGAAAGACATTCAAAACATAATTTCTTTTTTTTTAGATAATTGCTAGAGATTTGGATTGCAGTTGGAGCCGAGGATTCTGGAAATCACCAAATATGTACATGATTACAGTCATGTCTATATTGACGTTTTTTTACATCTGAGGGTTATTTTGGCTTCTGGGGATCTACGAAGAATTCAACCTTATACTTGCAAGAGTATCATTTCAAAACTAGGATATATAATTGATTTAATCAAAAAGATTTTATATATGAAAATATTAAATGATATTATGTATGAAAATATTTATCGACGTTGACGAATCTTATTTAACAGAATTCAGAAACGAGTTAGCCGTTTATAATCGTTTGAAATTTTTCTAAATTGTACCTGTCTTTAAGGCCTACTATTACCTAGGTTTGGGTATGATCCCCGAGGCCGAATCCTATCTAGTATATAATTATTGAACATGTCTTGAAAAGTGATGTTAGTGGATGGACAAGTGAAATGTTACAGGTGCGATGTTACGTGACTATTGTGTAAGTGATCGCTATAGAATTCTAGTGAAGCCTACTAAATTGTGATTTATCGTTTAATTGAAACCGATTTGTGATCTCAAGGGATTGAGTCTACTGGATTGTTACAGCTGAAATATCAATAGCTCCACCTTTCTGTTCTACAATCTAACCCGAATCCATCTTTGTATATGTTCTTACAATGTAACCTTATTCCACTTTTTTGTCTGTTGAAAATGTCAATGCATGTCGTGCACTGCCTTACAGAATGAACATTCTGTGATTATTGTCCAGATTGTATTAGTGTATTCAGTGTTGG
>DWGC01000012.1:0-12529 GCA_018246855.1 Mysoria catomelaena
GCTAAAAGGGTGATGTTAGATTTTTTTATTGTCAATTGTACTGAAACAAGCATTAACCATTAGGTTTTCTGAAACACAAAAATATAAGGCAGCCTGATTTAATCTGTGCCTTAAAGCTTTACGTGGAAATCGTGTAAGAGTACCCAAGTTTCATTTTTTTAATCATTCGTCAATATTTCAATAACAACTTGAAAAAGTTTCCATTTTGATGATAAATTGTTTCAATTTTCAGCTTCTATGATATTGAAAGCTAATTTTTCAATATTCCGAAAAGTTTTAGCGAACCATTTGTCATTTTCTGCTCTCAGATGGTTCAAGAAAGCCTAAGGACATTCGTTCGTAGTTTCTTCAGATCCACGGCTAATTGCTGAATGATTTCACTTTATTTACAGATGGGACGTAGCCTTTTTGTCCAGCTTAACGTCCTGATGATAGTATCCCTTTCACTGACATAGGATTGGAGAGTTGGAAAAAGTTACATATGAAACTACTTATACTTAGTTACAATTGTTCACAGCCCTAGACTATATTGAGACTTTTCCTGCCGAAGATATGTATATACACAAGTATCTTTTTGGGACATCTACACACACGACACATTCGAAAAATATTCATTCTGGATGGGAATCGAACCCACGATTCCTAGCGCAATAGACAGGTTCACTGCGGCAACGTCTTATGATATTTACATGTGTGAAGCACATCTATAATAAATGTCCTCATTAATTTTTCATACGTCTGTTACACAGCAAATTAAGGAGAAAATATTTTGAAGACGAATATGATAAGCAATAAGTGAATATGCAATAAAGACAAAAAAATGTCTTAAATTCATTTTTAAGCCTAACTTAAATAGATCAACTTTTTGATTCTATTATCGGCAGAAGGCCGATAATAGAATCAAAATCTACATTACAGCGTTGACACACAATTTTCCGCTTCATTTGCTCTCTGTATTATTGACACCTTTTATCTTAGAGCGTAATTTCTTTGGGAGCCTGATGATGACACCATGATGTGCAGAATAAGATCCTATTGGATATAACCGTTTTTGGAAAATTGACAATTTATTGGTGGTAATATGCGATAATATGATTTTGATGGTGTTATTGAACATTTTTCATAATAGAATGTGACGTAACATAAGTTGGTAGATTAATTACGCACGCACACACGCATGCACGCACACAGGCCCACACATGCATGCACTTGACGGAAGCATATAAATGTATTTAGTTTTATGTATAACTACATGTTTCTACAATAAATATTTTTTGATTTTTGATTTTTTGATGCACACACACACACACCCACGCACCACAAAACTAGCAAAATCATCAAGGCCTTTAAGAAAGAAGTATCAAATGCGCTTAATCTCGTTGATTCGAGCGGCATTATCTCTCTAAGCATGTATAGTACATACATACAAAACGAAACAGAATCTCTAAATTGTAGTCGACAGCCGTAACTTTAATCCCTTTATTGTCGTATCTGGATGCCTTCAGGGATCACATTTGGGTCCCTTACTGTTTAACTTTTTGATTAAGGGTATAAATAAATATTTGAATCCCTTCAAGTTTAGTATGCTTCATTATTTAGTTACCGTTTTTTTTTATAAAAGTACTGCTAAGACGTTATAAGGTATCGAGTATAAATAATCTAGTCTTATCTCATGTGAAAAGTCACGAGATACGTACACGTATTTTTAATATCATTTGAGTTAATTCGTAAATCAAATTTTCTGTGACAGATTATAACAGACTTAAACAGATTAAGATTATTGTATTTTTGTTGTCTTGTCAAACCCTGGGTCGGGTGATATTATATTTGTATAGCTTAGAGTTGCTAGTAGTAACCCAACGTCTGGATCTATGCCTAGTGTACAATGGGCTTATTCCTCAATCCATTTTGGTTCATAAACGTAAACATATTCAGATAGTAGCTCCGAGTCTGCGTATGTGCCCGGAGTATGGCAATAGGTTCGCCATCTATTCCATGATGGGACGTAAACGTAACTGGTGAAACGTTAGAGTGTACTAACTATTCCTCTGCCTACCGCTTCAGGGACTACAAGCTTGATTTTATAGGTGTTATTTTTTATAGCTGTTAGAACAAGTTCAATATTTTGTATAGCTTTTTGTTTTATTAATGGCTAAGGCGAAGGAAATTAATGCTTAGCCAATTAAAAACAGTAGTTCCAGGTATACGGCAAGCTGATTAGTTAGCAAGGGGCTTTCTTACACGCTATAAACCTTACGAATCTTGATCCAGGCCAGTCTACCGTGCGCACTACCGGCCTTAAAGATGACTGTTCAGTAATAGCGATAATGTGTATAAAATATTTTTTTAATTTCGTTAAAATTGGCCTAAAAATATTTTAAAAAACTACGAACCGAAAATTCATATTTATAATCGTTTTATATCAATTACATTTTTATTTTTATATGAGTTCATATGACATTGAAGAGGGGAAGTAAATGTGAACATTACATTTTTTTAAGTCAAACATTTGGTGTACGATATTTGTTAGTCCTATACTAGTAATCCCTGTGCGTTATGAGATCTATGTAACAACATGAAAGGACTAAGCATATAAGAAAATTAATCGTTAAAGTATTTCACCAGCAGACAACTGTTAACGGATCTAATAAGTTTGTATTCATACGAAGCGGATTATAAGTAATAAGCTAATAATAATTTTGATAACAGTATTGAAAGAATAACGTATTTGTAAACAGGATTATATTAATAATAGCATTACTAGCGCCTTTAAATTCGTATTATGTAATGTAATACATTGGCTCCAATCTTTATTCAATCACACTTCTGGACGTGGGTATTTCATCATACTGTAATAGCCTGTAGCATACTCTGTCACGTTACTCTACTGTCGGATTGTGGAGATGATCAATCTACGCTGCCTTAATGCCGGTTGATGGAGTTGTTAAATTGCTTATATGTTAAGTTGCTGCTTATTTCATTGTCATGATAAATTGAAATTTATTCTCAATGATGATGTATTTCATTGGAATACAGACCTTACTCACGTATTTCACTACGAGGCCTTATCGGAGCAGCACGAATGCATTATGTAAAAGCGCAACCTTAAACGACGCCATCTTGTAGCACCGAATCGCCGGCACGCTGGATGCACGCCAGCACTGATTTGTGTATCGTTCGATATATTTTATTGATAAAAATAAGTTGTCTGTTGGATTTATTAGTGCATTGTGGAACTTATTGGAGATTTAGTAGGTTGGTTGTGACAAGGATTTATATGGAGTTTAGATCGTTCGTGTAGATTTTGAAGAAAATGCACGGTTAAAGCGATTTTTATTAATCTTATAGTCGCATATTTGAATGTTCCTTGACTATAGGGTCATTATTAACTTTTGACACGGAAAATTGTACCTATACCTAAATTTGGTATTCAGCTCCGAAGATTGTTACTTTGATAGAAAAGAAAAATCATAGATCGAAATAACTTTGCTGAAGTAATTCCTCGCATCCCGTCTTATGCAATTGAAGCATTACTATAGAGCTGATACTGACCGGTTCCAATTATTACAAGCATGTTTATATTAATCCATAGAAACAAACTAAAGTTTAACCTTATGTTGATAGAAATAATTTTGCAGTGATTACAATAGTTAAAAAATATATCTGGTTTCATATAGAAACGCATGTATACGAGAGTAAAGTTAGATAATGTATTTTTTTGTTAGCCTCATCTACTGAATCCGAAAGTTCGCCCGTAGCCATTTCATTTCTTTTTTCAATTCCATCAAATGCGTCACGTTCACAGCATTACTTGTCGTAATGTTTGTTCATTCTCTCCCCTTTAGAATGATTTGACATATTGATTCGATCAAGCGGCGCTTCCGACAAACGCACTTTGTGATAGATGACACCTTTCGAGATGATCTTGGCAACATTTCATTTTCACCTGTGATATGATCTTTCAATTTCTCTTTACTGTCTTACTGAATTATTTGGCAGAATTTTCACATTTTCGGTCATTATTTATCCAAACATTATATTGCAATAATGGTAGCATTTTATATGTGCTAAGGTGGACTCAATGTTCTTAGCAAATACAACTTCTTAAGCAAAGTTTTTTTTCCGTGAAAATGAAATATGATGAAATACTGTATCAAGTTTTGCTTTGAAGTCACAATTTTCGTATAGCTGTTTGTTGATTTGATACCTAGTTTGAACTAGTATTAAGAGACAGATGCGTGTATTGTTTTTACATTAGCCAATAATTAGTCATTGCAAGGTTAGAGATTTATTTTACCATCGAAATTTTTGTCTCATTAAGCTTTCTTAAATTCCTATATCTGGTTATTTTTTATAAATTCTCATATCAGTTTACTTTACTACGCGTTTAATCATCGTTATTAGCATGATTAATTCTATACCAACATTATAATAACTACAAAAGTTTACAATTACTGCTATTTACTAAAAACACAATTTCTGATCAAACGAAAGTTAAACATAAATCGCCTTCAATCTGATATCCGATCTACCTCTATTGTCTGCCTTATACCTTTACCGTTACCTGATCTTCTTTCACAATTTCTTTTTAATAACATAAACTAATCTAATAAATATGAAATTTATTCACCTATTCATGAAGTTCCCATAAGAATAAGTTCCCTATTTGTGTACGCAGATCTACGTCCTCGTGTAAGCGGTATCGCTAACCTACTCGTACACTCGCAAAAACTTCTATCCGCTATTATCCGCCGAACTCTTTCTACGTTTGCTGTTTGGCGCAAGTTAACATCGTTTAAATCTTTATAAACATGACTACCTTGTCGGTTGGGTCAGGAAGCAGGAGTCGTGATCCAGATCCTCTAGTCGAACCTCACATCGATTACTGGATTCGATGGTTGAAGTTTTCTGACTCGAAATTTCTAGTAGTGGCTCGAAGTCTGGGTTTGTGCTCCGTATGCTATACGGGCTACGGCACGCCACTTGTTGGATGAGAAGGCGTAAATTTTACTGGTGAAAAGTTGGAATGCATAAAACTCCTTTGTGTACGTCTGCGGGGATTACAGGTGTGATGTGGCGTTTTTAACATAACACAGCGACAGGACAGCAATATATAAAGAATAAGAGTGCTAGAACAAATTAAAAAATACTAAACAAATACATAAAATAATTAACATGCACTCACTATTAGTTAGTAAAAGAAATAACGAAAAATTGTTTCAGATATTGAGAAAAAAACAAGATGTAAAAACAAAAATGATGTACGAGTGTGCACATAATATATTTGTAAATAGTTACGAAATGTGAAAATTCTTGTTTCAAAACATTTTTAAATAGTATTTATTTAGACGTACGGGTATGCTAAAAAGTGGTGAAGTTTTACAGACCTTGAAGGCCACTAATACTATCTGCGATGTCTACACGTTAAACGTATCACATAATCCGCTTAGAAATAGATACATCGCTCGTTGCTTGGACTACAATCGGAAACTCGTTCCTGCTTGTGCTCGAACATATTGTAAGTTCTTTGTAAAGTGTTCGTTTCGTTTATGTTGTATCTATTGGACTACTTTTATTAGATAGGGCTTGTTAAAATTTTATATTACAAGCTAAAGTTATTGCATTTTGACCTCCGCATGTCCGCATAACTTCAGAGATAAAAGGTATGCAAATAGATCTTCCGTGTCTCCGAAGTTTTAGATCCGTATTGAAAACTGTATGAACTATTTGAAACATGCTTGTGTATGACTTCACGACTGGCTTTACGAAGCCAATACGGCTTCGTAAATTATTCACTGTGACGGTGAAGTAAAACATAACTATGAAATTTCCATGCTTTAGATTTCTCAATTATTCTCTCAAATGTATAAAACATGCCAATCCGCAGTTAGCATGTGTGGTACATTGTCGTGTTAACTCTTATGGTTTTGAAAGAACTGACACGACACTGATACCATAAGAACGGTTGATGAATCAATGACGAATTCATGTATTTTTATGTTTTTTAGAGAGAAAGTTGGAAATGATAAATATATCAAATTTAAAAAGGCCGAGTTTAGCGTTTGATACATATTTTATGGTGAAAAATTGTATTTAGGTAGCTCATTTACCGAGCTGGCCATGAACTTAGGGAAGATGAATACTGATTACAATTAATAAATTTTGGCTTGCTATGTGTATGGAAATTTGGGGAAACGGATTTAGCGAGATACAAATTAAAATACAAACGTTTTTAATGTTATTTAAATGAAATTTTTTATATTCTGTTCTAATGTTATACGACAGGTTTACTCGCATGTGTGACCCACCGCATACAATAAATGCAATTTTCTTGTTGAGAACTTGGCTACTGTTTCAACGAAAATTTAATTAGGATGTTTGTTTTCCCTCAAAATCAAACTTTATTTCGACTGTTTAGAGCTTATAATCCAATGTGGAAATCGTCAACAAATTCTTTAATTCGTGCTATGAATTACACTTTTACGTTTTTGAAAAGATAGTGGGGTGTTGTTTTTAAACAAGATATTTCCGCTTCGCAAATTAAAATTCAGTGCTGTTTTTAATACATTTTGTGTGGAGCGGTAGATACTGTTCTGCTTGATTCCAATTTTGTGATGGGAAATTGTGTATTTTTTTAAGCAGTTTATTTAATTAATAATGTCCGTGAAGAAATTGATTAATGACCTACCAGAGTCGGGCCTTATATTATTATGTTTATACGAGGTTGCGCAAAAATTAACATAATTTTCAGATTGATTATAACCTTGAATATGAGAGAGATGAGAGATGAGAGAATATCAAAGTCAAGACTTTTAGTATAGCTACAAAATTTCACTGGAGATATTTAAAATAGTTTTACACGTCTTGGTGTGCGATGAATTTACTGATGATGTATGATGTGTAACATAAGTGGTGCAGTACTCCTAGTACTGCATATCTCTTTGGGCGTGATGTTTTGTTCATTATATGTACGTTACTTTTATATCACCATCTCGTTGGTTGTGTGGTCGCAAAGTGCAACTGCTTATGGAAAGGACTTGGATTTGATTCTCAGGTTGGGTAACATGGGTTTTTCCAATTTACAATTCCTGTTTGAAATTTCTAATAGTGGCTCGGAATCGGTGTTTGGATTCGCCGTCTATTAAACGGTTGAACCTAAAGGTGAACCGTTGAAGTGTAACAGCTCTTCTGCTAGCCTCTTCGGGATTACAAGCGCGATAATACATTTATCATAACATTCTCGATATATGCATATTTGGCTCAAGATTCTACACATATATCGGGAACGACTGAAGGAGTAGCGTCTTAATTTGGAACCCTTTACACCAATGTGCTGTGAGGCTGGCGTAGGAGCGAATAATCCATAAATACAGTCACCGCTCGCTACACTGTGTTATCAGATAATTGTTTCGTTTGGCTACATTAGTTTCTATGGTACATTTGTCGATGGATTAGGTCGTCCGAATCTACCTTTATTTTAAAGAGCAACGATCACTCGCTTCGCTGCAGGTGGTTAAAGAAATTCACGATCGATTTGGTCTGCAGTTACAGTTATTTTATTATTTCGTGATTTATAAATAGTTTCGATTTAATCAACCCATCTGTGAACTTTTATATGACCACTGCTAGACGTAGCTCTCCTCTTATCGGCGCAACTCTAAATGGTTTTAGCCTTTTTGAGTCCCGTTGTAATCCTGTTTGTTTAATATAGTTAATGTTTACATAGTATAGGTAAATAATAATTTCTACCCACTTTCTTTGACTGCTACAGCGAGCCTTGAGATGGATATATCAATAGTTTCGTATTTTCCTCTGGGAATGAGATATTTCTCCGCATCGAAAAGTGTCTTGTAGTACCAATTTTCATGTCTTATTCGAACAGAGTTTTCGGATTTTCCCTTGGGTAATATGGCATTTTTCAGCCGCAAAAAGTGTTCTAGATTTTGAACTCGATAAAAAATTATCACTACAGCCGGCCTCAAAATTAATTATTGGATTGCTCGTGAATACCGAATAAAAACTTTAATGTCCATTTTATTATAAGTATTGATTGTATCCTTGTAGTTAAGTAAAAAAAAATCGGCACATTATAATAACTAAGACAACTGTGAGCCTTTGGTGGTTATGCTAATGTATAAAAATAATATTTTTTTTATATTGTAAGAGTTGGTAAATTCCAAATTTGGTTACCTAATATAGTCACTCATAAAATCACAATAAAACTAAGTTACTTTTAAAAATACTCAATTCACGTGTTGTTATAAGCATCATTGTACTATAACCAAGTTCTTATATAATTTCAACAACTATCCATAAATCACGAGCAGCTAAAAAAATTGCAATTTAATGTAGAGCAATTCGCCCCAACCCTCAGCGGTGGGGGGGGGGGGCGCAGAAACAATAAATTAATGCGATAACTACAACCCCACACTGCGTGTTATCAGGTAATTGTTTCCTATTGTGGTTGCTTATTAGAATATTCTAGAATAGAGCTCCCCGATAATTGCTTTCAGCATTAGCAGTTTTGTTACGCACACGTTTGTTATACCTAGTAGCGTTTGTTATCCAATGTTATTGTACTGCCATTTTTTACAGTATACTCGTTATTATTCGAAAAGTGTCGTAGAACTTAAATTAATTTCTATTGAATGTTAAAATTAATAACATTGTGCTTTCATTTAGTTACAACAATGTTTACAATTATGATATATCAAATTAATAAATTTAAATTAGATTTTTATTTAAAACTGCGATAATCTAATGGTTTGCGTAAAGAAAATTAAGCTTGTCTCTTCACTATCGGCTTAAGTCTACAACTGGGCTTAGACAAACTGGAGTTCCTGGGTTCGAATATCGCGTCGGACACAATTCGGAGTCTGAATACGTGCCCGGTGTATAGTAATAGACTTAACGCCTATTCCATAGAGGGGCATAAACGTAACTGATGAAACGTGGGAGTATACTACACTCCTTTGCCGACCTCTGGGGATAACAGACGTGATATTACGATGTAACAAATTCAAACTCATGTCATTCATTCCAAATTAATTCATTAGAATACTATTTGTATGTCAAAACGATACTACCGTATAACGACGACAATCGATAATAATAAATCAACTGGTTTATATTTTCTATCCTACACTCACTAATTATGTAATAGCAGAATCGAAATAATTAATGAAATTTTGGTGACCACATGTTTCTATGGAAATTTTGTAACAATTAATTGCCGTTCATTACAAATAATTGTACTTAATTATATTTTGTAATAATGCACAACATAATTAAATCATAAATATAGAATTAAAATAAAAAGCTACAATTTGAAAATGAATACAACCGATGCAGCAAACTTTGTTTAAAAACTTTTGTTTTATATTAATTGTGTTCGTATTGAGTAGAAAGCGAATAAGAATATAATCATAAACAAATCTCAAACAAATTAGGTCTCATTATTAATTTAGCTGCTGGACTCCTAAGGCCCAGGACCGGATGGAGTGGCGTAGATTAGGGGAGGCCTATGTCCAGCAGTGGATATCAAGAGGCTGACGATGATGATGATTAATTGAGAAACTGATTTAAAAACTAATACAGACATTCACTCCGTTATCAATTCTTAAATTCATCCTTTTATTTCATGTGCGAGTCACGTCCTATAAATTTAAGCGCGATAACATTCTTAATTCGATAACGATATAAATGGAAAATCAATGCATATTTTATATGAAAGCTTGTGCGTGTTTATCTCAGCCATCAGCTAGGGAACTATCCAACAATCAATTTCACGTTGTCGATCGTGTCTTTAACAGAGTTAATTGATTGTGTGCTGCGCTGTGTGAGATGGCTCGCGTCATTTATTTCCCAAGCGCTCGCTCGAGCTCATACTCCATTGTAAACATAATCTTAAAATATATTTTATTTAGCCTTCCCCTATTATGGAATTTAAGGAGGAAAATTTAGCTTTACTGACTTCAGTACCAGTATCAGTATCATCATCATTAGTCAGTTTCTGTCTGACAGCCAAATGCCTCTCGTACAGTACGCCAGTGAGATCAATCAGCTCTTCAATTACTGCTAGCCACTTTGCTTATATCAACGTTCCAATAAGCGAAGGACAAACGCTACGCTTATTACCTGCTACAAGTACAGTTCCAATATACTAGAAATGTACTACACGTGTACTAGAAATGTATTATTACAATCTATGTATTTCTTTGGAAGATATGTACAAGACCCCACATTGGTAAGGACGAACGTAAATGGCTAATGTCTCCCAGACTTTAGATTTGAGCAAAACTTATATCGTGTTATACAAGTTTAGGGAGCGCTAAGTATACTCCATTGTATCTTGAGAAAGATCTGCAATTGTGGGTTAAAATATAGCGAGGAAGAGCATCCAATACATAGCCTATTACATCTTTAGTAGAGTTATTCACGTCATTTGCGCCGCGGAAATTCACTTTAGCGCGATGACTCAACGAGCCAGTGTGAAGATAATATTTGTACATGTGTTTTTGCTAGGATTTCGAATGTAAAACATGCATGTTGGTTTATGGTTTGATGATAAATAGACTTTCAATTGAATGGGGAATCAGATTATAGAAATAATGGGGAAAATATGGAAGATGGTGAGTTAGTAAGAAAATGGTTCAATTTCATTTTAATAAATACTAGATGATAGTGCAGAAAGTATATTCATTTGGGATAAAATCATGTGTTCAACGAAGAGCTTGGTCTTCAAATATATTAGCATTCAGGATGAGGGTTTTACAAAGTTGAATAAGATACATCGCAGTAAACCTAAAACTATTTCACCTACTTAAAGATCACGACAATAGACCTATTAATATAACGTTTATAGGTACGAAACGAAAAAGACATGATGTTTGCCAAATCCACGAAAGCAATCTCCATGCGAAGAAAGCGTATCAAACAATAAACATGGCGGAGCGTTTCCGAAGCCGCCCTGGAGTATGAAATAATGATATTGCTTTGGCATCCCTCCACGCTTCCTTACAAGATGTCTCCGTGAGTTAAAGTTTAAAAGTACCCCGATGCCAAGTATCCTTTGGACGTTGATTCGGTAGGACGAGTTATTGAAATGGGCCAAGACGTCGGGACGTCGGTGTAAATGATCCGTGAAAGAAGTCGACTTGACACTGAAGCTGATAAAGATTTGGAGAAAAAAAAGGAAAACGCTTTTACGTGAAATTGCTCCCTCGAAGTTTCTGGAACGTTCGATATTTTCTGGGTTATAATTGTGCAATTGTCCCAAATCTAATCAAAGTATTTTATGAACAATTTAAAGGCTCCTAAAAGGTTACTAAAAAGTTACATCACGCCTCTTATGTATCTCACCAAAGCGGGGGGCAGAGGAGTGTAGTGCAATTCTATATTTTACCAGTATTGTTCGCGTCCCACTATGGAATAGGTGGTGAGCTTATTGTCAAACATCAGGCGCATACCCTAAATCTAAATAAGAAAAATATAGTAGCGCCCAACCTCAAGAATTGAACTCAGGACCTCTCGATCGGCAGTTGCACTTGCAGCCAACACGACCAACCAGAAAGCTAACAGAAAGATAACAAGAGTACATAACATCCATTATTATCTTTAGTAACCCCATGTTTTGCTATAAATCATACGACCAGATACGGGCCCGATTGGCTTTGGTACTCACTTTGATACTCAGGTCAGTAAATTTTGATTGACCCCAGTGTTGTTTGAAATTGAATGGGCTCAGATTCTCGGGGCAGCAGGAATATTCTGTATGCGATATATGTTAGTTTCTTTGACTATTTGTAAGCGACTAGAGTTAAATGTAAAAGTTTTCTGTTCGATAAAACTTTTACTTACCAGATATACTTACATAGTTTTTCACATGATAGTGGTATATATTTTTGATTTGTGGTATTATGTTTGGTCTTTGCGCAAAAACTACCGGATCCATTTGAACGAAAATCGCCGGGTGATAATTGTAGAAGCATGATATAGTTTAGTTTTAATAGGGAAGAATTATTATGTTATTAGCGCGGAGCGAGTAGTGTCGAAGACAACAACTAGTGTGAAATGAACGAAAGCTTTGACCCGGGAATCGAACCCAGGACCTCCCGATTGGCAGTCACATTTGCAACCAACAGTAAATTTTTTATTATAAATTTATTAATATCAAAATTTTATTTTATGTAGCTTGCTTTTCTTTAATTTTTTAAGCTATTGCATAGCTTTTATCGCGGGCTTTGAGCGCGGCGACCGAATCAAGAAATTCTTTAACGAAAAAACCTAACACTCCACCCGGCACAGCGGTGCGGCGTTGAAAGCCGTGCATCATCTAAGACAGTTGTCCCACCGGAAACGATGAACGAGTAGAGCTAGAATAGAAACGAGTTGGCCGGCAGCGGGGAGCGAGTGCATAGTTCCGATACTTATAAGCTCAGCTATAAGCGACTGTGCGAGTGAGACGATCGATTACTCGTCGTCTGAATCCGCACTGTAGAGAAATGACCGCTGGTTGCTCTCTCGTTGT
>DWGC01000013.1:0-12368 GCA_018246855.1 Mysoria catomelaena
GTCGTTCCATTGGTGGAGACTGACTGGATTGCAAGCACACTGGACGGCATGGAAATGTCTGGCCTTTACTATAAGACGAATACATCAGGTAGGTGGCCGATCACGAGGTTACTTGCCTTCCAATTGTGTTTGCACCACAAAGCGCTCAATTATGTCCTCTTTCCTGGATATATTTCCAAAGAACTTCAGGTGTCGCAACTGCACAATCGTCGAGCGCCTGTTTGGTATCTACGGTTATTAAAGGGTCGATATTTTATTGCAGTTTTATGCGAAACAATACTTAAACTGTTATAAAACGCAATCTTCATCTACATATTTAAAAACATCCTCAAGTTAATTTATTATTAGTGTGTAGGGCTGAAAACATGCAAAGTATATTTTTACTATAGTGACAGTGCACAATAATTTCTGTCGTGTAATTTCTTATTGAAGTCCAACATAATCCACACTTTGGTTTCACCACCATTATCGCCATTAACACCATTATGACTACTATGGTCACCAACATCATCACAATCTCACAATGAACGATTTAAGACTTATCCTTGACTAACGGATATTAATATCGAAATCATATACAATGCATTTGAAGCTGGAACGTGGAACCAATTTATTATTTTCATCCCCCGTCTTAAGATAAACGTGAGCGGTTATTATTTAAACGTATTCCAACTATATTAATCATGGCTACAGAACAGGTCGAGCCGCTCTCTTTGTATAGTTTAGCTGAAACATCTATTAGTTATTTTCTTATGTTACTCGGATGTATTTTTAAAACTTTGCAACAACCATCAAACTATGTCTATCCAACATGGATTATTGAGACAATATGAAATATAAAAAGCCTCTTGAAAGCTTTCTGCAAAGTTACCGATCTTCGAAAATAAGTTAAAGGAACTAAAACCAACTACTCAGCCAATTTAAAGGAATGGGGCAAAAATTTGACAATATTGGTTACTTTACTTTTTGGAAAAATGATGTTTCAATGTTGATGCCTAACACCATGTTTGAATCTATTTACTATTTGTAACCTAGATATCTTGATTAAACTATTTAGTATTCTCCTTGTAAGCGTAACTGCTTTAACGAATCAACTTGGACGATGTCCTTTGGAGATATATTCTAAATGGGCATAATTTTGCAAGCTATGAATGATTTCTATCACCAGATCCGTTGACATTTCATAAAATCAAGAGTATTAGACATAAATTGTCTCATCGATCAATCAGAGATTACTAAAAAAATAACTCTGACCCCATATGAATAATACAAAGAGAATTTTTATTGACAAAATCCAAAGTGACATCCCACAGATTGAACAGTTTCGTTACCAGATGCGAACAAACAGTGCAAATGAAATTCTCACATTGTCAACTTCATTTCTAAACGTACAAAATTTCATCCATCAGCCATTCTAGTACCGACATTTCACACATCTCCAAGTTCTAAATTTTACAGAAAGTTGCAATATGAAATATTCATGTATAAACCGAAGTATGCAGCGTCTATTTTTGATATAATCTTATTTTGCTAGCGCGTCGCGGCGCATCGAACACTTTGCTGAACTTTTCACCGAAGTATCGACTCACATCCATAGTGGGACGTAAACGTAACCGGTGAAACGTGGGAATGTTCTGCATTCCTCTGCCTACCTCTTCGGGGTTTACAGACGTGAAGTAACGTTGTTCTTTTTTGTACAATCAACTATGCAATTTTTTTCTCTATTAGTGACCACAACCATAAACATTCAAATATCATAAAAACCAGTTCCGCGAGTGCAATGGCAGGTGCTGAATTTCTCGCCGTTATAAATTTTGAATTTCGAATCATGGATTGAAATAGAATTATAATAATATTGCCTTCGTGTTGATTGGGAGCGGATTGCTTTTAGCATTACGTCCGACATTTTCTTTTTTTTTTTTCAATGAGTCTTTACTAATATTTAAAATATTAAAACCTAATCAAACCGGGGACAAGGTGCTTTGGCGCTTTTTGGATGGTGGCTTATGTTCAGCAATGGAATGATATAGGATGATGATAATGATGAATTCCTAATTTTGTGTACACTTACAAATTCTCATAATTGCATACAACTATATACATGGTTTACTACTTTGTATTTACAACTCGGTGAGTATTAGGAATAAAAAAAAATCGTTTAAGGTAATCAAACTTTTCAAAAACCAGTATAGTGCTGCCCACTTACGCTGCTATCAAAACACGAGAATAATGTATTCGAGTAGAGTTACTCGATTAAGATAATTGACTTATTTAAAAGTTACCCGATAAAAATAATCGATTTATTTAAACGGTTGTCCGGTTACGCTCGACCGTGGTTGCGCTTCGCGGCCATTCAAAATAATGTATGTATGATATAAAAATGAAATTTATACGGAAGCCATTTCATTTACTCCAAGAGCGATTAGCTTATCTCCCTTAATCATTCAACTGAGTGTTATTTAAATTGTATTCAGCTTACGAGTTGAGCTTTTACGCTTTTTATGTAATAAATTTTTTATAGTACATTTACAAAATGTCCGTTAAATTTAAAAGCTTATAAACAGAAACGTTCGTTTGGTCGTAATTCTTACAAGACGGTTGTTAGGAATAAATTGAAATCATCTAAAACGGTTAGTATGTACGATTAAAACTGTAAAACGTATTCTTAGAGGCGAATATTTAGTAGAATGATAGAGAAGTTTAAAAACAAAAAAAATCTTCTAATACCGTATAATAAAATAATTTGTATGAATATTCTTCATTTTTCAATAATAATTATTATTTTATTATTCTTATTTTGACCATGTATAAAAAGAGCTTGATTGTAATGAATTGAGAAAAGTACACTGACGAACGTACTTTTAATGGTTTTTCATGGTATACCTAAGCGGAAATGGAAATGGAATGAAATACCTAAATGGAATCGTAGGCAGTAAAGATTTTCATCTTCTACGGTCCAGAAAAAATACTTCTGGGTCTTGTACATTCATCGAAGTACACATAGGTATCTGGGCGTCTGGTAGGATGCTTTTTAGAATGTCTCCAATCTGATCAGAGCAAAGTAAAGTAAGGAAAAGAGTTAATAGCATGTTTATTTACGACCCTCTCTCTGACTGTTATAGCGAGGTCTACGATTCAAAACAGCGAGTCGCAACGGAGGACTCCACGCTCGGGAGACAGATATTTGCTGATCACTGAGACTTTGGTGATGTATGGTATTGTTAGTAGTTATTTATCTTTGCTTTTCACAAGGACATCGATATAGTATATTCCCCAAATAAAAATAAAAGAAATCTGTGTTCAGTAGCGGTACGGTCGTCATAGTTCATAGCATATTTATGGTTCTTAGCTTTTTAGTCCATTGCTAGACGTAGGTCATTCCAAAAGGAGTGTTCGTCCACTATCCCCACGCTGGGCATAGGGGTTGGGATCTCAGTTCTGTTAAAGGGAAGGGACTTTGTTAGATTACAAATTACATCCTCGATTGCAATTTGCAATGTAATCAACTTACACTTTGCGATGGTATGCTAACTGCTATTCTTGCTCCGACAGATCAGACGCTGGCAGTCAGCAGATGGATCGCTGGACCGGCGCTGTGGATGCTAGACATCTTGATCAGCTGTCTGTCCTAGCACAAAGCGCACTATTTATAAAGCCGTATTTAATTTATGATCGTGATCTCATCTATTTCTTTTATATAAATCAGTGGATGCAAAGTTTTTTTTAATTTAAATATTGTAGTCAAAATTTATAAAGTCCATGCTTACATCGGCCTTTATTTTTATTCTATACGAAATACAGAAATTATACTTAAGTCTCTCATTTCAATTCTCTACCCTATCCAAAATGATTAAAAGAAATCTCCAAAAAGAAGTCATTTGGGTAATTACTGATTCATGCAAACTGATTCATGTAATCAAAAATGTTACATACAATATTTTTTAATTTTTCAGTTCTATAAACAATGGTAAAATAAGTTCAATTAAGTAAATCGTAGTTTTCATGATGCAAATAAATAAAGGCCACATTTATACATCCAATTACATGTTAGTATAATAATATACATACGCACATAATGTACTTACATAGATCGCTAATGGCTCCGAGCGATGTACCACGGCGCGGGCGCACAAGCCGGCTCTTTGAGAGCGCCGCCGTTAGTATCTGGCAGACATGTTTCTACTTCAATTCGCTACAAGTGCCGGAACTAATTCCCTACACTCGGCCCAGCCTCTACACTAGTCAATGCGCACATCTTTAATGTTGATTCAGTCTGATATCGCCCGTAGTGGAACCCACAGCGAGTGGTCTGAATGTAATGACGTATCTACTCAAATACTAAAATGTCATGTGTCAAAAGAAAAGTCAGGCGCTTACGATGTTTTAGCAAATAGAAGTAGTTTTATTGTCTATTACATCCAAAGAACATTATTAACAGGGCTGTCTTTTACAGTAACGTTTAGAATAATAAGTTGGTATAAAATCATTATTATTAATATTACTAATTCTATGCGGACCATTATGATACTGTCACGCCAGATCTCTTTTAAGACAAACAGAAACCATCAATCACCCTTAAAGACATTATTTGTACCGTTTTTCATTTTTGTGAACAATTTTCGTTTGCAAAATCACAATTGAATATTAATTATCGCGTTAAACAACATCTGTTGCATTGTTTAAGACCTTGGTACTCAAATTAAGCGGTCCGTTCCGTTTTTCATTCAGATCGAATGTACACCCGAGGACATAATTGTATGTATACACAAGTACAATTGTGTGTATTTATAAATACAAAGTAGGTACCCAAAACAGTTCAGTACACTTTTTGCCCATCAGTAGGTAAGTGTAAATTTGTTCGACAAGTCGTCTCACGCTCCGCTGGCCGCTATTATGCGCCTGTCGCATGCCATGTACGTTATCCAGCCATTTAAATTCACGCAAATGTGCAACTTAATATGGAATTCGAACAATTCTTCCGATACTTAATGTATCGGAAGAGTAATTTTCGAATCCCTTTAAACAATCCCCCCCCCTCCTCTCGCCCCTTTTCTTCTCCTTCTTCATCTCTCTCTCTCTCTCTCTCTTTCAATCTCACTTTCTCTTCCCTTCGAGCTGTTAGATATTAAAAAATGATCTACTATTTGCTGTGACTCCTGCCTATTAGTCAATGATAAAAATGTCCTCTCAAACATCTGTTAAATTAAATATGATAACAATTGTACATCCATGCCTAACATTATCATTGATAATTAATAATATCTGTATAAGTAATAATGTTTCACTATACAGTGTGTATACCTTCATACGATAAATAATTGAACCTTAAATTAAATTAACATTAACATTAATAATTGAACATTAAATTTAAAAAAAACTTTTTAAATTATTGCAACATGTTATAAGGAAGGAGTAGGACTTGTGGTTGAATTATTTGTCGTATGAAGGTATACACACTGTATATGTAGGCTATTTTTATATGGCAAAATATGTAATTGGTCTATATTTCTATCTTAACGTATTATGATATTATTAGGTATCACCGATTATTAAAATTGAAGAGTATTTTTATATGTATGCATACGCGTCAGGCGGCTTTGAGTTTTTGTATAATGAAGTTGAGTCGACAAATCGAATCGTGTCAAATATCACACAATTATTTTCTATTGATTCAAATAAGATGGAAGAAATCTATTAATGTCAACATTTTGAAATTTATCATTTGTTGAACAGAAATGCTTCCACTGCAAATAATTTTCCCATATTGCAAATAACGCCGTTTATCTTTATATAATATCACTTTGTTATTAAAAATTACAAACTTCTATTTAATGAAAAATGAATGTACAGTTCATATTTTCAACTAAACGTAATTAATTAATTAATTAGCCAACATTTCCTGTACAGTGACTCCTAATCAACACGGGACCGATATAAAAATTTTACGTTAAAATAAAACATTTTCGTTGAAGTGCCATTTTGAACGACTGACACTATACTTCTTGTTAAGATATTGACAGACGCGGGAGGAGATGTGGTACGAGTGAATTAATTATTGAGCGATCTCTACCGCGGCAGGAGAATGTTGTGTTGCCACACACTGTTACCGGTTTTTCCTCCGACGAATGTCTCCAGCTGGCCGGCACTCAGATGGCAAGTGTCTTCGCTCAATACTAATAGATGGAGAGTTTCTCTTTTATAAGACATTCCTAAATGAAGGAGATTCACATCTTGAATACAAATAAAGTTCTTAAAATAATGGAGCAATTTATATTAAATATACGAAAATTTTATACGGTCCTTATTAAATATGACATGTTAGCATAAAATATACATAAATATATAATGAACACGTTTATTAGCAAACACATACATCTAATCAATATATAATACGTCGTTTTTATTAATATATTACTACTTTATTAAATATATTGCTTTGTCGTTGCTTAAATTGATATTTCTCGGCTGTTAAGGCATTCTGTTGCTCGGTGAATGTGCGTTTCACATCCATTGATGAGTAAAGTTCTGTGTAAACCTTTTACTTGACAATTCATTTTAAAGAACCATGTCAGGTCTCGAAAGATACAAATATGATGAGATTACCTATGTAATCAATAAGTTTGTGTATTTTATATATATTCTGAGAATGCTTGGCGAGCCCGTATGATAAATGTACGCGCGAGGAGTCATTTTTTCTGACAGTAACAATTCGGTTTGGTTTATAAATTAACACACGGTTAACTTTTGTCGTATACCTACTTAGTATACATCTAAACTACTAGTTAGACACACTAATGTTGTCTAGCAGGGTACGGGCTGTTACGGTAGTCATTGCGGCTATAGTTAACACACAGTCGTTGATCCCTGATCTTTATGTTCCCAACGAGATCATTTCTGGCCAGCATTTTTTAGGTTTTAATTATTAAAACATGCTTACAGAATAACAACAAAATTTACATAAATAGCTGTTACACGCTACGTCAGTGTTGCCAGCGGCACGCGACACGGTACGCCATATTTTGATATTTTTCAAATTTTTATATAAGTTCAGATTGTAGTTAAGCGGCAGTCTGTGGCTATTTATTACATTACCGATTTGACAAGTGTCGTTTAGAGAAATCGAGTAAGTAATAGGAATCATATTTAATACACAAAGGCAATAGTATGGTTTATACAGAACTTTACTCTTTAAAATGTACTACGCTACAATTGTTCTTGTCCCCCTGCCCATCGGTAACAAGTTACATCGTGGTCACGTCGTTCGAACGTCACTGCGAGTTGGAATTAGTCGAACAGTTGAATGACATTTTTGTAACAACGTATATTTAAAACAAAACAACTCCAAGTTACTTATCTACATAAGCGAATTGGTTTGTACATCATAAACGGATAGTAAGGTAGTCGTGACTTATCACAGTTTTGTTTTAAAGTTCGATATTCAAATTCCGGAGTCTGTTACGTTCTTTCAAAATAGTTAATGTTGTTGTTGACTACCTACAATAAATTTATATAACTGTTTATATTAGAGATATGTGTAGGTTTGTGGTTTTATTACAAATATCGACACTCATATTTGTGTTATAAATTAAAATATTATAACAAACACCACTTTGAAAGCCATTTTCGAACAAAGAATTACCTCGAGTACAAATGTTCGTATAATATTTATTAACGCGATCAGAATCCATACAAAGATTACGTTATCTTGTTTTTAACTTTAAAACTCACCGTGTGGCGTTCAGGTGTGTTTGTAAAGTATCGGATATCAGAACAGACAAATTATTTATATATAATGTAAATAGCGTCGTTGACTTTCAAAGAACATTTGTAACACTCGTTATTACAGTAAATTAATATAGAAATATAATATATAGACGTATTGCATATATTGTACGTACATATATATAGATACAAAGATGCTTAGAAATAGAACTGCACATAGTTGAGATGGTATCCGAAGAATTTAAGGGAATGTCCATATTTTTTTTTAAATCACACATTTTCTACGACTGGCCTGTTTACGTAGTTCTATAACCGATGACAAACTGTCAAGCACCTGCCGCATACCATACCAACACAGATACAAATATATCCATTTGCTTGTCGTTGACGGCTCGGAGCACTGCTCACGGCGACGCGACTGGCGGCCGTGTCGTGGCGCGCGCAGCGCACGGGTAGAAAGTGTGTGTGCTTTCGGCACAGTCCCGCCGGGAAGCGCATTATATGGCATTCTCTCAAACATCGGCGCTTGCTTACGGACCATTGGATAACATGTGAAAATCTGACAGACAGGCCACATCGTGTCCGGCTCTGGGGTCCTGAAGGCAACGACGGCGGTGTGCTGTCAAGCTCGTACACACTTCAAGGACATTGACGATCCTTCATTGCTTGCTTACTTCTAACGCTGTCTCAATATTCGCCGACTTAAAAACCCCAGAGAAGACAACGTCGACTCAACTGGTGGTCTTATGTTTAAGTTTTGACTTGCAGAAGCTAACAGCCGGTTAGTGTGAACAGAACGAGTGCAAGAACATTAGAACCCCAGTGCAAAACGTCTCGATAACTTGCGGCTCGTTGCTGTCTCATGTCGGATACTCGGGCGCCGGTGCGGACCAGTCGCCCGAGACGTGTCCGAGCCGGCGTTATTAAAACGATTTTGACCGTTGAAATAGTTAAATAAGTTAAGTACAAAGTAGAAACAGTTAGGTAGGTACATGCCGCGGGAGCCGCTACAGTCCTCTCTACGCGTGATATGCGAGTAGTAAGAGGGTGAAGGAAGTAGTTGTAGTTGTAACCACGTGCTGGAATACATTTTGCGATTCGTGTTATTTACATGAATGAGATTACAGAAGACGTCGGCCGCTACTTATTGATAATATATTCCAACACTACATTGCGTCCTTCAAGTATGTACTATATAGAGTGTAAATTAAAGCGATTTATGTAAACGTTATTCTTTTCA
Organism: Mysoria catomelaena; assembly: GCA_018246855.1. Classification (NCBI taxonomy): domain Eukaryota; kingdom Metazoa; phylum Arthropoda; class Insecta; order Lepidoptera; family Hesperiidae; genus Mysoria; species Mysoria catomelaena. The sequence goes on from DWGC01000013.1 coordinate 8,963, forward strand.
TATAATCGAGAGCGTTATAAACAGCTGTCAGTAGCAGTGTCTGAAAGGACAGTAACGACAGAAGGAGGTATAGTGAGAATTATACTTAAACGTCCTACGCATTCGAGTACCTCGCAGCTTTGCGAGCGACTACCGCCGGGTGGAAGCCCAACTACAGTGCCGTGTCATGCTGGAACCTTCTAGGTTATAGCCGTAATGTATCCCGACAGGTTTCACATGCAATGGGTGTGAGAGAGATAGCACGTGTTTGTAAACGAGTCTCGTGAAGGAGACGCGACATAGCCGCCGGCAATAGTCGGCTACCCGTTACATCTGTACACGGGGTCATGTTTATATACAATACCACTATCATTACGATATATCTAAATTATACTTAAACGTACAGAAAAATGAATTTCTAAATGATGTAAGTGTTCTATAGACAGAATACTAAAATATAAAATAGAATTAATGATTGTAATTGAACAGGCAAATGGCAAAGTTACGCGGTTAAAATATATTATGTATGTATGAATATATTATCCAATTTAATTGGTTTGTAAAAGAATAATATACAGATAATTCTAAACGTCACTCTGTTAATCATAATTCTGATCTCGGCTTAAAGACTTGCAAAGGGCCAGCATTTATCTATAATTCTGAGCCGACACCGTAGAGACAACATTCGAACGAGTAACGGACGCCGGAGCGGTGACGTCACGCCGCTCGAACCAAACGTATAAATTTAACCGTCACGTAAAATGCGACTAAACTAGCAACGTACTGCTAACAATGCCTATTAGCTTCATATAAAACCGAACTAGTTTCTATAGTAAGATTAATATTATTTGGTGTTAATTTGCCTAGCTGTACACCGAGCTACCGCCTGCCACTCGGCCCCTAACCTACCGTTACATGTATATAGGTATATATGTATGTTATTGTAACCCTAATTTCACCCGTATGTCAAACCACACTCAATGTTACATAATGATAATAATGCGCAATGCCCCACGCCCACATTTACATAGATTTGGCAGCGACGGCCGGCAGCGGGCGAGCTCCTCCCGTCGCAACATTACAATATAATATGTTTATAACACAACCAATGTTTTATACTAAATTCGCTCTCGCCAGCGGCCGTCATTTTACATCTCGGTAGTGTTGTGCCGAGTATGGTTCGTGTAAGTATCGATAAAATATTTGATATATTCAGCTGCGTGGCCGCTGCACATAATATCGAAATTTTATTTCGTATAAGTATATATAGCGTCTCGTGCACGACGCACTGCAATTTAAATAATGATATGGTTGTTTTATATACACTACGACACCAAAAGGACCTTTTTGTTTATTTATATGTTTCCGTCAGTACACGTCACAGTGGTTTTATCAACCAATATCTATGTAAATGATCCAATTCATTAATTTACATAAAAACAAATACCTGGTAACATTTCAATATTGTAAATAATCTTTTAATTAAATATAACCCGTTCTCATTTATCTTAAAACAAGCGTTATCATTTTTATTATTAGTATTACTTTGTACTTTGTACACGACGAGGACAACAAATCTTATGTCTAAACAAACCAATCGATACGTTATTACGAGATTGTATTCAGCGATTATGTAAGCTCTGTGACGTCACACCTTTACTTCCGCATTCCCAGCACAGCTAGACCGAGAGTAATGTAATAGAAATGCCCTATTACATTTAGTTTACATATATGTACTAGAAATCACCGCATCTGCGTGTTTGCGGGCTCCACAAAGCAAATAAACAGCATTTCTTTAAGCAGCAGTATATTGAAGGCTGTTGGAAGTACTGCGCATCTATTAGAGACTCATTGGGAATGCTAGTAGTACTGTTTACTCGCAGTCAGTGTTAGTCTGCTTTCATGGGTTCAGACACCGAACCTGCTGCGTCCAGAGTTGATGCTTGCGTGGGCTTTTAAGCAATATTGTATGTCATTGCTGGCGATACGTCGCACTGAGGGATAACTGTTAATGATAACTTGCCTTACGCCGCCATACCTTCATTGAAAAAAATAAAAAATCACAAATATAATCGCTGCATACAGTCGCTACCCAGCCATCCCATTCATTAACACTATTATTGCTATCAAATAAATCAACTCGTCGAAATACTTGCATTATCAGCTCCAATAATTTAATAGAGAAAAGTATATCACGTCACATAACATGCTCTTGGTACTTATGTAATTACTAGTATGTCATATTTATACGTCTACATTTGCGGCAGTTTTTTTAGTTCACGTAAATTTTTTCATCACCATATATTTTTTCTATCTAAAAAGTGCTCCACGTCTATTTTAAAAGTGCATCTATGAGCAAATTCACTTTGGTCTGCAGTTTTTTTTTGGACCATTCGAAAGCGCAGCGGAGAAAAACTGTTCGTTGAAACTGCTGATACTTATACAGTGGTCTCGCTTTATGTACACGCTAGAAATAATTGAATAATCGATTATCAGGAAACTATACTAACTATGCATTTACTGATAAATTTCTTAAAGTACGCAGATAGTTTAGAGCAAAAGATGCTGGACATGAAATGTTTTGCCTTATAGCCGAAAAATCAAGCGTTTAGTTTTCACACCAAACAGTCGTGTTAGAAAAACTCACAATTTCCAATTCAAAACTCTCATAACCCCTAATAATTTCTCCGTATTAGTTTAATAGTTAACTCAATATATCTCAAATTCATCGCTTTTTTTTTCTCTTAACATTATTTCTAAAAGTCGTCATATATTCGTGACAGTGCCGAGCTCTCGTGGCTCGAAAAACGGAATTTTCCAAATCGATCGCATAATTTTTTAGTACCTACTTATTACTCCAGACGTAATTTGCGTGAAAACTAAGCACCCTCTATGAACTACTATGTATGCTAGATTGGACGAAGAATGTATATAAATCTCTAGGGCTATGCTGTGTTACAGCCGACCGATGATCGACATCGACACTCATTGATCGGCGCTCATCACTAGCGGCCGCGCAGCTGTCAACTGTCAACTTGACACAAATCGGACCTGTCGAATGAACGAGTCGGGATCGATTTAGGTTAGCGAATGTAGCATCGTTAATCGATCGACGCCCACATGCTAGTAGCCTCCTAAGTCCTACTTCACCTGCAGCATGCACATGCGAGCAAGACAAGTGCCGTGAGCGCCAGCGTGAGCTCGCCAGTTGGTGCGCCGTTGCACATGTCCTCTTCACAGAAACACATGTGGCCGGTGCCTGTACTTTCCATCATGCACACATGGTCTACCATGAATAAATTGATTTGCAGCTGTGAGGTGCACGTCCGCCGCACCACCTCGTAAGCTGGAAGCAGACAAGATTGCACAAGTCATATATTATTGTACTTCTCTCCTACCCGAGTTTGCGTTAGACAACGTTAACAAG
>DWGC01000014.1:0-12177 GCA_018246855.1 Mysoria catomelaena
AATTTTAATTTTGTTCTGCCAAGTTGGCAACCATTTTCGTTTATGTTTTACGGGGAATCCCGCGATTGTATTGTATGTTATTCTTATTTTGTATTTACTACTATTTTAAACACGTAACACGTCTAAGAACTTTGCTGTTTATTTTTTTATTTTTACTAACTTATTTTTTAATCATTATGTTCAAATTAAAACTATTTATTAAAATTAACACTGCGATTACTCATGTAACATTAGATTCTATGTATCATTCATAAACAAAAAAATTATAAACCTATAAAACATTAAAATTGCAAAAAAACATGCGAAAACAGTTGTTCAAAACGTTAAAGACAGGATTTAAAAGGAATTTCACCGAAAAAACATCAGTCACGTTTGTTTTTCAATAAAAAAAATTGTATTTATTATGTATATTACATTATTATTATTTGTTATAAATTTTTTTATTCATTATTTATTATGTATTTTGTATGATGTTTTTGTATGTATTTTGTATTTATTACCAGGCATTTAGCGGTACTTTGCGCAACTTATTTGTGTGTAAAAATTTGGGTGTTACGTAACGATTAAGGAGGGCGGGAGGGGAGGGTAGAGAAAAATGTTTCGGCACGTTACATTTCAAAAATCATCAAAAATTGCGTTACGTGATACTTAAACGCTCCCTTATACTGTTAAATATTGAAAAAACTGCTTTGTTACAGTATCAACAGTGCAAATGAAGCTGGTAAATGTAAAATTGACACGGTCGCTGCTGGTTCCTCTGCTCCCGGATCAGCTACAGCTAGCCCTGCGCGGCGATTGTCTGTTATGAGTGAAACCGCTACTATCCCTAGTGGAAGTGCGGGATCTTCTCGATCAAGCCTTGCTGTTGAAATCGCCTCACCTCGATCCAGCATAGCCTCAGACTCCGGCGATGGTCGCGCTCGATCAGGCACTGCATTAGAGGCCCCCATTGGGCCATCTCGATCGAGTGCTGTGCTCGAATACACGGCAGGCGCACCTCGAGCTAATAACATATTGGAAGCCATCGCCGGTTCGTCTCGGTCTAATATTGCATTTGAACCAGTTCCCGGAACATCCTCTGTTACTGAAACAGCACCACCATCTCGACTTGCCAAGCGCAAGCCGTACAGGACCATAACTCTTGCTGAAGTGATTATTGAGAAGCCACCCGCGATCAAGGCGCCATCGACTAGTCAAGGGGTTGGGGCGGCTGGGGATGTAGCCATAGTAAAAGAAGCCAGCGAAGCGAGCGAGGGCGATGCAAACACGGCGGTGACGCGACGAATGTGTGTCAACCATGACGACGGTTCCACCTGCGCTGTGATCGACTGTCGGACTTGTGGACCTCTGTGCACCGAGTGCGACAGATTTCTGCATCTCAGTCGTGTCTCTAAGAGCCATCAAAGACAGGTTTGCTCTGACATTATTTATTAAAAACGTAACTTCACGCCTGTAATCGCCGAAGAGGTAGGCAGAGGAATGCAGAACATTCCCAGAACATTATTTATTAAATTACTTATTTCTATTCGTAATATATAATTTCTGACAAATATTACAGATATATATTTTATATTTTTTTAAAATAATGTCATGGTTTTTGTCTTTGATATATTAATAATAGTTGTTTTTTTTTTGTTTAGCTTTTAAAATATTAAATACAAAAATTTTAAATGTTATGTTAACTGAAATTCATATTGTGATAATCATTTACATAATTTATAAACACGGGGTCGATGGCTATGCTCAAGGTTCGCTTTGGGTTTATACTTGCTACTTAACTAAATATCCAGGACTTCTGGCGATAAGGGGACACCGCTATTTCGGAGTTACCGACACTAGCGCGTCATTAAAACACTTGGGGACGTTGTCAAATTATCTATCTTGTTAATATCAAATTATCCCCCTAACATATGTCCTAACAGACCGCCTAGTGCGCAGTAACTGGCGTCTACTCATACATCACGCTCACATACAAATGTGCTTACTACGCATTCCTACTTCCAACGATGATATTATTGTAGTATGTATTTGAGGAATGTTTAATAAATTTACAGATCTGCAAAGAAGAGCAGAGCGCAATACGTGTAGATATCCACGAGGGATGCGGCCGAGCGAAATTGTTTTGGCTTCTGCTTCTGGTGGACCGGCGCACGCTGAAAGCGTTAGCGGAGTTCCGTGGGCTGGAGGGCGGCGTGGTGGAGCCGCCGGGGCCCGAAGTGCGCGCGCCGCTCGCCGGCGTGTGCCGCTATTGCGGCGTCCGTGGTACCTCCGGATTGTTAGCGATCGGAAATGTGTGCGCTGATCATCAATGCCAAGTGCGTTATTCTCAATTACTACCCGTTTCTTTACCGACATAAACTAATCTATATTTTTACCAGAATGTCATTTCGAACATTTTTCCCTGTCATAGAATAGAAATTGACCAATGATAGTTTTATTTTGTGGAGTTGTAATTCATGACATGGTTCATAGAGATAAATGATTCGTTTGTGTGTGCAGGAGCACGGGCGCGAGTCGTGCACGCGCGTGCTGAGCTGCGGGCACGGGTGCGGCGGCGTGCGCGGCGAGCGCTCGTGCTTGCCGTGCCTGTTCGGCTGCGGCGGCGCCGACACGCTGCGCCAGGACGCCGACGACATGTGTATGATTTGTTTCACCGATCCACTGCAGGGTGCCCCTGCCATACAGGTATACCGATCTCGATATGTTATACATCCATCTGTATACAACTTGAACGTTAAAATGTTTTATTTACGTTAAAAGTTATATTTCTTCTAAAGGGACCATTATAAAAAAAACATCAACTAGCAAATTGTTATAACAACTTAACAAGTTGTGATAACAAACAAATAAATTTTTGAATAAGGTTTTACTACATATTTATTGTGTCGTAACAATAGATGGAAGAGATTATCAATCAACAGTTTTTTAATTTAAATTGATTCAGAATTACACTATATTAAAATAAACTAAAATACATATTTGCTAAGGTAATCACGCGCTATTTTTTGATTTTTTTAGTTAAAATGCGGCCATGTATTCCATCTACATTGCTGTAAGAAGGCGATTCTCAACAAATGGAACGGGCCTCGCATTACATTTTCATTCTCGCAGTGTCCAATTTGCAAGGTTTGTGTTACGTTGTACGTTTATTATGTACGAAAAAATCATACCCAAACATCATTTCATCACATATATGTATAGCATACATTTCCTGCTGTTTAATTTACGTTATAGTGGAATTTATATTACATGACTATAATGTCAATGCACTTAAAACTTTAACGAAGAGAGTTTGCCACGCCCCTTCATCATGGATATGATGATTACGAAGTTCTTCTATCTCGTAAACGATATTTCAGGAGGACATGAATCATTGGACTTTAGACGAATTGTTGGCGCCGATCAAGCGACTAAAGGATGAGGTGCGGCGCAAGGCGAAGATGCGCCTGGAATATGAAGGGTTGGCGGTAAGCGGCAACGCGCGTGCCCGAGCGCTCGCGGACCCCGCCGCGTACGCTATGGAGCGGTACGCTTACTACGTGTGCCATAAATGCGGCAAGGTGCGTACACAGGAGGACTGGACCGTAAATATATATTATAATAAAAGTGATTAATATCTAGGGTTTTAAACGATAGGTGAACGAAACCTACAGCATGTGTGTGCAACATATAGCACTAATTGAAAACTAAAAGAGAAATCCTAGTGTTGTACAGTATTTAAACAGTTGACAAATTTCCGGAGAGTAGCATTATCGCGATCGTTTTGCAATATTCGTTTCCGGCTGATTCAAAGTTTCAGGTTTGCAGAAAATAATTGTATCACCGTATCTAATTGTTTCTATGTATATTATGTGAATGTTTATCGTCAACGCCAGGCCTATTTCGGTGGGATGGCGCGTTGCGAAGCCGAGACGAATGGTGCGTGGGAACCTTCCGAGTTGGTGTGCGGCGCGTGCAGCGATGTGGCGGGGGCTCGCACGTGCCCCAAGCACGGCGCCGATTTCCTCGAGTACAAGTGCCGCTACTGTTGTTCCGTAAGTACACAGCGACGACTCGTGAACGATCGAAATATAACACTAAACACTATAATATTATTATATCTTATAAATTCGCAAAATTTGTAACACTGTTACACATGAATTATAAATATGGAAATTAATTATAAAAAAATATGCCACAGTATTTAGCTTTGAAAAACTAGAACCAGCTGTTTCTGTATCACAACATGCATTAGGTTACTATGTATTAATAGTAATTAAGGTAGGCACAGGAGCCTACTACAATTCCACGTTCTACCAGTTGTGTTGCACGTCCTACTGTGGAATAGGACGTGAGTTTATTGTTATGTACCGAGCACAAATCCAAACTTCGAGTTACTACTGGAAAAGGCAAGTTAGAAAAACCCGATGTTTCTTTGCTCAACGTAAGAATCGAACCCTGAACCTTTTCATTAGCAGTCATACCCATAATCAATTCACAAGTGCGACAGTCAATGAAAAAATAGTGTAAATAAAAAAAATAAATTAAATCGTAGGCAATTTATTGCGTAACTTATAAAATATTTTTTTTCATAAGGTGGCAGTGTTCTTCTGCTTCGGCACATCACACTTCTGTAATGCGTGTCACGATGATTTCCAGCGTGTCACCAATATCCCTCGTCATATGCTTCCGCAGTGCCCAGCGGGTAAGTGTTAATCTATTCATCTGCAATAAAAGTTTAATTCTGGTTACGAGCATCACAGAATTGACATGTTTAAAATATTTACCATGGTAAATGGTAATAGACCGGCCAATTGATGGAATTGGTGAGTGTCGCCTCCTACAAATATTGGAAACATCCCAGGAGTGGTCAAAACATTTCCGGCTTCGAATAAGAACTCTAATCTTTTTTTAAAGGAATTTTATGTCATAGTGTTTTGGAAAAACCTTAGATGAAAGTACATATTACGCGTATATAGCCTAACGATGTATACGAGTATTGATTATATCCCTATTTTTACTGGAATGAACCACTTTTACTCATTATTTTTTGTCTAAGATTTTTATTGCATTTAGCTCAAAGGCTCTTACAACTATTTCTCTTGCATTTTAAATGAGTCTATTTTATTAATTTATGTATTTTACTACTTATTTATAAGTTCAGCAACGACCGATTTCAATAATACGCACAATAAAGTTCCCAAAAATACGAATCGGCTCAATCTATAAATCTAGTGTTAATTGTTGATGATCGCTTCGAAACTAATCAATGTTATTAAAACCTTATTCTTCAATCGTTACATAGTGTTATTGAAATGTCAGGGCCCAAAGCAGAGCAGTTGCCCGGTACGTCGGAGGAGTGCCCGCTGCACGTTCCGCACCCGCCCACCGGCGAGGAGTTCGCGCTCGGCTGCGGCGTGTGTCGGCACGCACACGCCTTCTGAGTGCGCCGGCGCGCGCGCCTCGCGCGGCGCGCGCCCTCTTGCAATGTCGTCGTGCAATAAGCTTAATCTCTTGTCAAAGCCTTGTCATTTAAACGGAAGCGTTACTGGGTTTGACGACACATTCGATCGAAACGTCATCATCCTCGGCATCATCACAATCGTCAATTCTCATGACATTCGACCGTTGACACTGGTGTCCTCTTAGCCATACTACGCTGCTCAAATCCGAATTGGGCAGACTGACACTCGTATAACAAACTATAGAATAATCATCAGTAGCTATTTATAACGTAAGTAAACTAGTCGAGTCATAAAATCTCTGTGACCACTATGTTACTCGTTTAACATAAGCTCTTGTAATGAAATTGTCGCCGTCGCTCATTTAAGTATATCTGTCTCAGATTGTAAAATAACACCATTGTAAAGTCACCAGACCTAACTAGTGTTTCAAGCAATCGCTAGAATTGCGCTCCTAAATTCGAAATTGCATGACAAACATTTATGGAAATACATCAGTTTAGTTTGACTTTACAAGAGACTAAACAATAAAAGAGAAAAGCCTACATATAACTTTAGAGCTCGTATACAAGACACAATACTATTGAAAATTTCATATAAACCGGAATTGACCAATAAGAACAATATTTTCAGATACTGTATATTCAAATAACGCGTAACGAGAAATTTATTTATTTAACATTCGAATTTAGCCTCTACAAATCAATATCATTACGTGTTAGAAAAATCATTTGATATACTTCTTATTTTTAATACACGATATTATTTGACCGCAAGGTACAGTTTTAATCTCTAGTAACGATTTATTTTAGTACAATGTCCATTTAATGTTTTAAATCGTATGAATAATTGTTATGAAAACGTTAGATAGGAACGTGATAAATATGTTAAGGGTCGCTAGCAAATTTAAAATTTGTGTATATTGTAGGAGATAAAATTAGTCGTTTATAAAAAAAAGTGATCAGTCAGCCGACGTCGCAATATGTGTAAATGCGTCGTAAGTGAAGGTGAGCTCATTGTGATCCTACAGTTGGGTATGCAGAATTAATTGACCTGTGAGTGTCTTTGCGTTCAGTCACTACCGCTTCTAACGTACAGAGACCCCAAAAGTTGCATGATTCAATATCCAAATAAGGACTGCATGCAACATTGTAGGAATTTCATTTCTATATAGTAACGAGCTACCGATCCATCTGAAATGCTCCTAGCCATGTACATGATAAAGAGCTTGCAAAACATTATTTGCATCATAAGAATGGGTAACGACTGCCATTACTGGCAACAAACAATTACCACATCCAAATTAAATAGCAGTGCAAGGCAAATGAAAAATATGCCTATTTATTGAATTTTCTAAATCATATACCTTTTTTTCATTAAATTCTCTTTATACTGCTTATTAGTAGTCCATTTCTGCTGTCCCCAAAAAAAAACTTCGCTGTATTGACAGTTTTTGTATAATGAAACATCACACAAGTAATTATTTTTCCCTCTTTTCTTGTACAAGTAGTATTTGAGATGCGCAATGCTTCCGAGACCCAAATTCATCATTATCAATATACTGGTGATAAATAATAAAAAAAAAATAAACCTAGTTATAATTACTACTATTTATTACTAATACTATAATTGATGTCCATTATTCGCATTGTCCATATGCGTATTAGTAGTTTGCAGACTGTACTTTTTTACTCGACTATTATTATTACTCGTGTACTGTCTGCATTAAAGATAAGATCTTGTACAAGTATTTGCTAATCTTATTGGTCAACTGTATGGATGTCCTTTCAATATCTTTTATGTACATTTTTGATTAACATAATGTACCCATTCTATTAAATATTACTTTTGAAACATGTAGGGGTGTACATCACATGGTTGTTTCATTTGTTAATAATAATAATGGTCAATGTTTCAAGAAATTGGTTTATTAAATAGAAAATAGAAAATATGTAAATAAGTAGAAATATTAATCCGCATAACAAAACTTGCAAAAAATTAGCATATGTACATGTTGATAAGTTCCATTGTGCAGTTACAATATTGTTTGACCATGTTCCAGTAGCAGGCCTTTAACATTATGAACTTATTGTGAAGTGGAACGAAAACTTACCACACTCTTCTGCCTACCTCTTTGCGGTTTACTGGCGTGATGTTACGTTTTCTGTTTTAGACAATATTCGTTGCAACGATTAGCTACGGTTGAATAATTTTGATATAAAAATCCAATCATGTGTAATAACCCCTTGGTATTATTGATTGTTGATATGAGAAAACGATTTGTGTACTAAACTTCATTATTTTAACAAGTACATTGATAGTAACACTTATTAATACATTGTTTGTAATTAGTAAAATGTGTTATTCCTTCATGTTTTCAACTAACAACAAGTATATTTAACTGTACCTATACATATAACTATTAAACAAACACATTTTTCTTTGAGTAGCGAGGTATATTAATTGTTCAACTATAGGTTAAAAAACTAGGTAACAATTATCAAATGCATTATATGTTCTTAAATATTTATGTATATCTGTGTGTTATCGGTATTAAGTAGAAAATATTTAATGTCGATTAATGGATGTTGTATGGTATCAGTCGTGCTTGTTATATGCGCAGGCTGAGTTTATAAAATCTACATTTAATTTCTATTTAGGTACAGTGTTGTTACTTATGTCTAGTTTATTTTTTTAAATATGAATTGCAATGAATTTTAAAAGTGTACTCTATATAAGCGCCCTACACACTGTCCTCGCATAGCCTGCTCATGAGAGTTCAACCGTTGCACTGAAAATATAGCGGAAGTATATTCTCGTTATATGTATTTTACTTTATGACGTCTCCATGGTGCGTTTAAGGCAGCGCACGACGTTTTAGCGCGGATAAATGTTCCATTGTTCATTGAAAGCTCCTCCGTAAAGTATGCCGACACGCCCTCTGTATGGATATAACAATTATGGAACTGCATTATCAATTGTCATTAGATATTCTTATTGCCTAATATCTTTTGCTAGGTTTGTGTGAACATTTTGTGTAGTAGTGTTGAAGCTTAGCAAAATTTTAACGACCTTTTTGATTCTGCAATTTTTTTAATAGAACCAACGGTGCTAACCAATGACAATTTGCAGTTCGTTTTGAAATTGTTGACAATTTTCTAGTAAACTTATTTATCCATACGTCATATCACAAATCAATCTGACTAGAACCTCACACTCTACTATATTATACATACTCCGTCATATGGTTTTTCTTAACCATATTTTTGAGACCCCCTTCTACACTATCGAATATCGGCCCGAGGTCACATTAAATCGTGTTTGCAAATAATCACGTGCTATATATTTGTATTTAGAGGACTTACCAAATTCCTTGGCGTATCAAGATTATTCTGAATATAGGTATATTGAACATATATTAATTTATAAAGTATATTATTTAACTAAAGCCTTTTAAAGGCCGGTAGAACTTACATGAATCGGCTGCAAGGCACAGCGATATGTTGTAGATTCTGCTCATTCCTATTGTTCTTCCTATTTTCTGTTTCGATGATAAGATTTGTTGTTTTGAAATAATTATGTATATCTGTATTCGTGATACTTACTCGACGTCACCAAACGTTCTGCTGCCGTTCACACGCAGTTAATTGTCATCTAATGAATATATTGATCAATATTTGTTCACTTGTACGTATTCAGCAAAAGTGATACGGTCTTGTATGGAGTGTGAATGTTCTTATAGATGTGAATTGATAATTATCTTTTTTCGTCTCTATTCGTACATAGCGGTGGCGGAATTTTTGGTAACGCGTATAAGTACAAAGCGAAGATGCGGCGGCTGCGCCTTGTATATTCCTATTACTGCCTTTGTATGATGATGATTTAAGTTTTTTAATATTGTCATGCTATCGGTCGCGCTTTTTTATTCTGCGTTGATCTAAATACTGACTGATCGTGTAGATGAGTAGCTCGTAAGATAGAATAGTAATAATATTTAATCACATACTGTCGTCTACTTTATTGTTCCGCTTTAGCTGTTTTGATATTAAACCGCCACTCCGCTGACTCCGAATGTTTCTAGAACGTTTCTATCGTACGTTTCGTTATTTTGTGGTATTTTATAATAATAATATGACTAATTTCATTCCGTTGTATTGCCGTATTATTATTATTAAGTGTAGGTATTATGTGATTTAGTCAAAAGCGAAGTTTTCTTAGCTGCACGGGCGTCACCGCGTAACTCGCATGTTTACAAATTATAAGTGCACATAAAACATAGCAAACAGTCAAATGTCGCTTGTTTTATCGTTGCAAGATTGAAATTCATTTTCAATTGCTTCCTCAAGATGTAGTATAATGAGTGTTTTTTCCTTTACCTTTCACTCTCTCCTTGTAACAATAACAAAATAAAATTATAAACATTTAGAGTCAGGCAGATCTGTTTCAATGTATTATTGGTAATTATGGATGTACTATCGCAATGGTAAATAGTTATGAGGCAATCAATTTTATTATTCCTATCTTAATTATTCGAATCGTGTTGGCGGCCCCTATTGTTTTTTTTATTTATGTAAAATGTTCTGTTGCATATAATTTAAAGCAGATTTTAATTAGATATCTAATTTCCCAATTACTCTTTACTAGGAGCTTTAAAAACAAGGTGGCAAGCGATGTGAAATTTTAACCACATACATATTATAATATATATATTATATGCATATAAAATACAGATTTGGTAAAAGTGCTGGTTGCACACAAGTCTTCAATTGCATGAAGGATTGATTATTTCTTGATTCGCTTATTGACCTAAATATAGACTTTTCTAAGAACAGACTATGACATTGGTATACAAATATATTGTTCAGCTTGCGTGCATATGTTCAGTTTACATCAAACATAACATTGTTATGATAAATAAGGAATCGACTGCAGATGTTCGAGGTATATCAAAGGAATGTGTGATTTGTAGTTTAAAAGATGTATAATTGTATACTTAGGGCATGTATCGGATATAATATGATGGGAATTATTTTCTATTGGTTGGGTTGTGTAATAATGTTCTAAAAACCAACAGGAATTAATCAGTTTGTCAGTGATTACTATAGTTCAGGTAATTGTGATCAGAACACACCAAAGATAAAGTGCACGGAGAGCGTAACTACTTAGCTTATCATACTCCTGTTTAGTTTTTAATTTATTGTTACTTATATGTAAAATATACAGATTTCGAAACCAGTGAATTATTTCAAAGGAACAGGGGCTGCTCGTATTATTATTGGATGCACCTTAGACGTCTACATTGTATTAATATTGTAGTTGTACCCATACGTGTAAGAAGTTTTACAATAAAGCTTAAAAAAGAACTAATATTTTATTTATAACTAGCTATAATCGCCCGCTCCGCGTAGCATTATATGTATTATTGTTACCTTACAGACAAATAAACATTGATTTTTGCAACTAAATGATTTCCTATACTATTGCAATAAACGCTCAATTTTTCTTTAAATTTACAGATATTGCATTTACAAATACAAATGGTGTTTAATCCCCACGTAGGGCTTGCGGGATCGCAGAGAATAGCTTCTCGCACTGCCTACGCTGTATACATATACACACACATACATACATATGTATGTGTGTATCAGTCAGTTATAATGAGAATTGAATGAGAACAATGTAGATTTATGTGAGTAAATTTCAAGATTCCTAGGACCAAATGTTTCGAGCCCCGGTAGGAGTTCCCTTTTTTTCACGAGGCGAAAATTAAGCGATTATAAAAGTCAATTCGTCGAACTTCAGCTGCAATGAGTGGTGGCCTAATTATTTATAGTCAAACAATTTATTTAACTAAATTATTCTCATACATAACATGTGTACTTGCTGTTAAGTTTATAACTTCTCTTCAGCTCCTATTTAGATATAAGAACTCTTTTTTGACAGGCACTTTATTTGTACATATTTAATGAAATATACATCTGACATATTCGCCAATTCCATTATTAAAAATCCATATTCTAGCTAAAACGACCGTTTTTAATTTTACTCCTTTTTTATAATCAACACTTGCTTTATTTATATTTTACAGATTACAAGTTATGAACTTTACAATAACAACAAAATAAGAAATATCATCCTTTTGATTCACTGAGTATACATTTCGATGATAATTGCGAATATAACAAAAATTGTGTCTACTTAACTATAACTGTACGTATCGCAATAGTGCCTACCGAATGCGTAAGCCTACCACTTGTTCACGGCAAGTCCGTCTTTATAACGCTGGTAATCCAATCTATAAAAGGACTTATAGGGGTGCCTATTCCAATATCGAATCCTGTGCTGTAATGATCTCCTCGTATATATTCTTTATTGTACATACCGCAAGTGAGTGTGTAACCCATACTATTGATCCCTATAATCCCTGAAGCATGTATAGATGGGCCGCCCGAGTCGCCAGGACATAAGCCTGTGGGTACATATTTGCTAGGCGAGCAGCGCGGGGCGAAACATATACTAGGGTAAACATCGATTGGAAGTTCACAATTTTTCACAACTACTTCTAAAACTTGAGGAAGTTCGAGATAGTCGTGATACATATCAGCTAAGAATCCGTACCCAACTAGAGAAACTTCTTGACCGGTGAGTGATTTATAATCGACGGAACTTAGCTTACCGTATTTAGCAAATATGAGTGGCTGTGTATGTAATAAGCCAATGTCATTTGTTCCCTGGT
>DWGC01000015.1:0-12164 GCA_018246855.1 Mysoria catomelaena
TTGTGTTTATGGCCATTGTTATTGATCTATCTTCGTGAATATCAAATTTTGGTACATCAAATTGTTGCACAACAGGTTGGACTATAGAAGGTTCTACAAAATAATTAACATTGTATTTATATCCTATAAAAAAATACAAACAAAACCTGGTAATTATTGGTTATTCAAATTGTATGCATTTAATCAAACATAGATGTAATTTACCATTGTCGTGTCCATCATTAAATAAGTTTCTAAGCTCCCACCGTGCCTCCTTAGTATTGACAGTAACAGAATCGCCAAGTAAATTACCCATCAAACTTCTATTAAATTCTTCCATTAAATTGTTCCTAGCAAAATTAGTACCATCATTCTCATTGTTATAGTTGCTAGGCACAGCTTCATTTCCAATTTGATTGTCCTTTTCAGTCATAGTTGGAACTGATCTCTGACTTTCATCGTTTTTCTTGGTAGCTAATTCACTTAACTCTTTAGAGTCTAGATTTACTAATACTTTTGGCTCACCCGGTGAATGCATATTTATTACTTTAGTAATATTTTGTAATGTTGGCATAGTCAAAGGCATTAGTTGTCCTAGATGGTCCTGTTCGGGGTCTAATGCACAATTGGCTAATGTCTCTAGAGCACTACATTGAGCGAGTGTTTGATTTATATAATTTTGTTGTACATTTTCTTTAACTTCAGGCTTTGCCCGTTTTTCTAAGTTGTAACTTCTTGACCTTATTTCTTCTAAACTGTATTCTTTATCATTTACATAAACCTAAAATATATAGATACATTTCATTATCAATTCAGATGATTTTAAAATATGATACTCCAAATGCTAGTTTCTACTTTGGCATACAAAAGACAACAAGTATGAAATTATGCTTATTTATGAGCTAACAAAGATGGGTAAGGTACAAAACCTTGGATAATTTAATTTAGATTGAGCCTATGGAAGACAGATAGATATAACACATCTTAAGCTAAAATTAATATCTCTAAAATATAGATATGTATTGTACTAGATCATAATGTAATGTCCTGTAAATCCTTTTTAACTGTGGGAGCACTATTATGTTTGCTAACCGCAGTAAGCCCAAAAGGATATAACAAAACTGTAAGGTATCTTTCATAGAACAAATAAAAATGAATTGTTGTGAAAATAATTAAAATCACTTAGCAGAAATGCCTAAATGCTACTCCTGTTTATTAAAAAACTTTAAATTTTCTTAGATATTTTATATATTGATTTAAGACGATCAAAAAATTCACTGTATAATAGTGATATAACGAATATTCGCATTAGCATTCGGGAATATTAGCATATTTTTGCATATTCGCATTCGCAAAATTTGTGCGAATGTTTTGCTAATATAAATATCAGAAGAATAAAATTAATAATACCAAAATCCATTTATTTCATATGTTTTTTAATACAACAAAAGAAACAACCTGGTGATCCCATTATCAATTTTCAGTTTATCATTTGGTATTATTTATCATTTGGTATTATATATTTATTTTCTGAACTTTGATCAAAGAAGCTTAATAATTAAATTTTCATTAGAACCTTAACACAAAAATATATAATGCAATGAAAACAAACAAAAACAAATTCTATAAAATTTTCGATCAAAAACTGAATATTTGCATTCACATTCGTGAATGTTCAAAAAATGCCATTCGTTACATCACTAATATACAATAATGCAAAAATAATTATAAATATTTTATGGTGTATGATTGATGACTTACCTGTGATTTATTATAACAAGGAATTTTCGTTGGATCTGCAGGGTCAGGTACACAAAGAGGCACATTAAACACCAAGTCATCCACACAGGAAGGTAGATGATTTGGTGGCAATTTCAATACATCATCTTCATCTTCATATGCTGTTGGAAAAAAAAATAAACAGTTACATTACATAACATACTGATCACAATTAAATTATAAGTTGGTTATAAACTTGAATGTTGGTGATCAATGTAGTTAATATTAAACCTGGGTTGTGACAAATTTTTAAATTATCTACTATCTCATGTGCCATATATAGACTGAGACAGGTTGATGATAAATCTTGACTATACCAAGTCTTGCAATATTTATTATACCACATTATTAAAAAATATTTTTTTTTGCATATTATAATTTATATAAAATACAATTCAGGGTGTACTAAGCATATAGATTAGAATAAAATAATTACGTGTAAAAGGTAGAGGCTGGTGCGGAACTACATTAGTGTGCACCATTTTAGTCTTCGGGTTTGTCCATATACCAACTTCCTTCTCATTCTCTGCATTGCTGCAAGCTTGCACTAGTGACACAGGACCAGGGTCTTCAGCGACGGGGAGGGCACGAGATGTTGATGGTGCATCCTAGAATTGAAATAAATAATATAATATAATCTGCTATATTTCTATATGTACAATTTAATGATACAAAAAACATGCTATTAATGATAAATAAAAATATAATTTAGAAATGAAAAATGATTATATGGACAGGTGTGTTAATTTAAGCTTTTATTAGACAGACATTATTATTAAACATAATCTATTTGTAGATAAAGAAGGCTGCTTAAAACATGTCTTACATTTGAATAACAATAAGTACATCAAATATTTTTGAAATACTGTAGTGATTCAAGAGACAGTGAGAAATGTCTAATTTTGTTAAATTATAATATAACATAAAAAACAACCAACCTCAAAGATATTGATTCTGAAAACAAAAATTACAACTAACCTCATAGAAACTGATTCTGAAAACAAAAATTATAACTACTTTTTCATTAATTGGCTACTTCATAAGTTTTTATATACTTTTTAATAGAAACAATACTAAATTATAAATAAAATTTGATCCCATAAACAAACTCAACCCCCCATTTTTCACTCCAATGCTCCAATGCATTTTTCACCCATAATGCTAATTGAAAATACAAGTGAGTTGAAAACCTCCTTTTATGAGGTTGTTATAAAATATGATTTCATCCAATTATTTCAGTGACTGACCTCATAAACATTGACCATGATATTCGATGCAGGTAACCTATTTTCGTTACTAGTTTGTTGTCGCATGATCCCCGGCATTACATTCCTTATGTTTTCACCGACCCTCTGCACAGGCACATTGGCAATATTACGTCTTTTGAACGACTTTAGTGATGTCAAAGCCATTCGCGTCTCAGCTAAAGCAGAAGCTGCCTTCCTCTTTGTGGGAGAATCATCGTGTAGCATTCTTTGTGCAAAGAATAATTGGAAGTTCCTAAAATGGCAACTTTATAGCATTACAATAAATAAACAACATCAGACAAAAGGCAAAGTGACAATAAAATATCACATTCCATTATTATTACCCAACTTGGCATGTGATCTAAAATCTACATAACTAAATATCTACTAGTATATTGGTGGCACTAATTTTTATCAGATCAAGCAAATTGTCTTCATCTAGATTAAAGGTGCCCAAATTGTTCAAGGTGCACCCCGAGAGGCCCACAAGAGACTCGATGGGGTCTACATTGGTATGACAAAAAATTAGTGTTCACAACTCGTAAACGTGGGGCTAAATATTGACTTCACTTCACTTATCAATGTAGGCAGATAATATTTTAAGAAGCTCAGTGACTATTACTTGTAAAAACTTGCATCTTTACATATGAAAACAGTCTGGACATTTCTGAGCTAGATTATTAGTGCTTGTGTGGATTAGCAGTTGCTATTTACAAACATCAAACCAGTCATGAATTTATTCTTTTTAATCTTAAACAAAAGTTATAATTATAATAAATACATCTTCAACATCCTTTTTTTTTAAATTTCATCCTGTTTTATAATAGCTTTTTAACTTGGGTGGACAACTTTGGAATATTAAAAGGGGTCCATCACCAAAAAGGTTTGGGTACCACAAATTTTGTAACTTACATATGAGCCTGCTCTAGCTCATCCAGCGGCTGTGCTTTAGCTTGCAGTCCTAACATATAAACCTGGTTGGCTTTTTTGAAGTCTCCAGATTCTTCACAATAGCAAGCCCATGCCCGATAAAACTCAGAACATTCAACTCCAATACCAGTATTATACAGTCTTTGGTAGATCTCCAAAGGATTTGATAGACAGTCAACCTATTAAGAAAAATATTAATAAGCTGGACTAGTTACTCATAACATGGAAACATTTACAAATATAGACAAGTTTTAATATTATTACTTTATCATTTTTATATAATAACACTAGGTCCCTTAAAGTGTAGGCATAGAGCACAGAATGCCAAATATCTCTATCCATCTTGCTGTGCTTATTTTAATTTTTTTTAAATAAAACTCTTCAGAAAAAAAAGTAGAAAATTAATCACTTCATGCCTATCAAATGCAATATAAATCAGTTTACATAAATTACAAGTATGTAACTGTCATGATGTAATATAGGATATTACAGCTATGAAAAATAAGATACATGTAAGAAAATAATCAATAAACCAATCATTTGTATCCAAACATGGTAAAAATCCCATTAATGTCAAAACAAACCCCATAAGGATACCTTTACATGAATAATGTGTTTATGAACAGTAATAATAAAGATGATGAAATTGTTTTGTAATAAAGAGAAAACACTAGAGAGAAGTATATTCCATTTGATTGTTTTATGAATAACATCAGAATCAATAATTACCTCCTAAAAAGGTTTATAGACTTACTTAAGGCAAAATTGTGCATATAACATCATGTTTGACACATGAATTAATAAATTATGTTTCAATAATCCTACTGTAACTGTATCACTGTTATACACTCATTTATTTATCAATGTATTCTATGGTGTTCCTTAAAATATAGTACATTTTATTATTATTACATTCAACTATGTCATAATCATGTATCATTCTCTAGCTCATTAACCAAACAGACATGTGATTCTCATTCTCTGTAATTATTGATCATGATAAATACAATTAAGATATAGACAACACCTGTATACTTACATATTTTATCCATAACTTAACAAGCCTTCTGTCTTGGAAATACCGTTCATCTTTTTCAAATAACTGTAGGCAGTCTTTTATCAACTTATCTATGTGACCTTCATGGCCATGCTTCGGGTATGACTGCTCCACCCACTGAATGTAGTTGAACCAGGGGTCCAGGGGATCATTGCCCTGGTAGTGCCTGATAGCTGCTTCATGTTCCCTAATGTCACAAATTAATTTAAAATCTAATGTGCACTACTTAAAGCCAAAGAATTATTATTACTGCTTTGAACTGTAATGTTAAAAACAAAGTAGAAATGTTGGGTATTTAAGCATTATCACTGCTACAAATCTAGTAATACATTATGCAATTTTTATTTCAATATTCACAGGCTCAAGTTTAACTGAAATCTTAAATGATCTTAAGTGAGATCTATTCCAGGATATAGCACATATGTTATAGAAGTAGTAAATTATAGGAATAATCAATGAAACTAAACCAGGATATGTTCATACAGGACTGGCAATAATGAAGATGCTCAAGATTATATGCTGTCCTCTAGCTATGTAAAAATGCTAATATACATGTAAGATCAAAATTGAGATATATTTGAAGCCATATTAACATAATATCGAGACATTGTTTTTACTGAGACTGTTTGGTTCAAATATATACTCCTACTTTATACAAACATTGCAAATACCATCTGCCGATATAAAAGGTATCATTTGTACCATTTTAGAAAACTTAGCAGCTTTTGAAATGGTCTATTTATGTTTTCTGGAGTCCAGATAAGAACTCCACAACAAAATTAACTTTCTATTATATGTTAATGGCTCTAGTAACGTAGGAATCGCAGTGTATAGCTACGCATGTAGTGTTATTTTTGCACTTCTAAATATACTATTACAAGCACAGGTTCAAATAAATACTCACTCTTTTTGCAGTTGTAACTGCCTTTGGGCATCAACATCAGATTGAGCTTGCAATGCTGTGCCAAGTTGCAAAAGATTCCTACCACCTCTTAAGGGTTGAATATTCTCTTTACTAACATCAATGTCCATTTTAGAACGTAAATAGACCTCTGTTATGAGAGCATTAGGAATAAACACTGAAAATCAACACAAATACGTGATTTCCTAGATCCAGATTTACACAGCGTACAATAACGTTTAAGCTGTATTTTCATATGTTAACGCCGCTTCAGATAACACTATCACTAAAACGTATGCAAATTAAATTGAAATCTGTTTTAAATATCGGGATTCAATTAAAGATTCTATGAAATTTCGTGTCTGTTACCAACTGAAGCACCATATCTATCAGAAATTCAGAATTCACCCCATCAAAGTGACAAAATTTACTAGAATATTAGTGTCTATGGACGGATTTGAATTTATAAAAATGTGGCCGTTACGAATATTAAGTCCGCTGACATATGCGTGAAGTAATGTGTTTAGAGGAATAATTCAGTAGAAAATATCGTGATTATGTAGATTTGTTAACATTTAGTGTTAATACCTTAAAAATTTGCTATAAAATTCTTATACAATTAATATTAGAAATTCATAAAGAATATTTAGGATCATAGCACACTATCATTAAAACTGTTTATTATTTTTTATAACGCTACCTTAACCAACGAACACAATAACTACATAGTTATGGATTCACCTCAACCCTCTGCCTTGGATTGAGTATTAATATGTATAGTATTGGTATAAGATATAATGTTGTCTCTCCGGGCTGCGTCAAACCTAAACTAGTGTTAAACATTATTTATAGCTTGCAACGAGTGAAACTGCTGTTCAATATCCGTTAAAAAACTGAACTACCTACAGTTTCGAAAACTTATTTCGTAGTTTGTAAAACGATTATTTACTTAATAAATATTAGTATGACGAGAATAGTCGACATCCATCCACTCCTCCTATCGAATTTCCTGCTAATTAAAAAAAAGTTAATGTATACATACAATCTTACAATAAATGCAAACCTTCACATTTATATTGTTATTGCAGAAAAAAATCTGTTTGTTATGTATGCTTTCGTGTTTTAACTGAGACAATAAGTGTAATAGTGCTAAAATTCAACCGAGACATTTTTAGGCCTAAGAATAGAGTGGACTACTCATTTTTAAATCAACCTCTTGTAAATTAAACGCGTGTCATAATACTGCATAAAGTATGTTTTCAAGGTGAAAGCACTTTCTAGGCAAGCGTACTACATCCTAGGCTGCATCTCACTTTCCTTCAGGTGGGATACCGGTCAAATGCAAGCCTATTAATAAATAAATAAAAAAAAACCATATAGTTAACTTAGTTAAAACTTAGCATGGCTATAGTTTGAAACTAGGCAGCCATTCAAAAGCAACCCCTATTACGGTAAATTACTTCTGGAATATTAAATGAAATTTTGTTTCCTTTGTCTAAATAACTAGGCCTATTGTTATTCAATTTGATACTGAAATTCTGTAAAATACTACTCATATCATGTAAACGTAAGAGACCTGACGAGAGGATATGTATGTATGTACTTAAACCCAAGAAGATAAAACGGAGATTAAAAAATTATATAAAACCAGCCTCATCGTCAGATAGGCTAAAATCTGAAATAGCACAGAAACTATTTTTACAAAAATATTCCTCCCTAAGAGGATTAAGTAAATACTGCAAAATTGTGTGAAGGAAATTATTATATCATAAATTTTGTTCTTGTTTTCGAATTTTAATGAGAACGTTATCTAAATTAGAATGTTATTAATATATATTTTTTTGATTGTATGTTTGTCAGTGATTGTGCCATATAAATAATGTTTATAATAATTGTAATAAAGTTTATAATCTCATTATACGCAGACGATGTCGTGGATCAAATCTAGTAGTGTAATAAATAATTAAATATATGTGATTTTTATAATTACAACTGTCACTCGTTATATTTTCATTATTATATACATTATTTATAATTTTTTTTACATTACTGAGTGACAGATACAACTTACTCTCAGTCAATGTCATTATAATACGTCATTTTATAGTTGAAGGATTGACCGAATGACAGCACTCACTGCCACTCATAACAGTATTTTTCTGCTTATACGCCTCGCAGAGCTGTTATTATTTGTTATTGTGTAGTGAAAATGTCATTTCGAATGCATGTGGAAAAAAAGAAGGCTCAAGATGAAATGCGTCGTCTGATGGCTGAGCGGAAAAACAAGAATAAAAAGCCAATCCAAATTAATAATCCTCTAGCAAAGTACAACAGTTCAGGACAACTTACTTGTGTGTTGTGCGCTTCAATAGTGCGTTCCGAAAATGTATGGCAAGTGCACATAAATAGTAAACAACATCGTGCAAATGTAGAGGAAGCAAAGAAGTTAAAAGAATTAACAAACAACTTTACAGACGGCAAACTGAAAAGGACATCGACTGCCTCAACTGAAGCCCCTCAAGGGAAAAAATTGAAAGGAATTCTGAAGAACTCCACTCAACCCACAAAAGAACAACAAGGTGTTGAATCTATTGCACGAAATAATGATTTGGCTGAGGATGAAGCTATTTTGATGCAGAACAGTGTATCACAAGATGATAGTAAGTAAATAGTTTGTTTAAATTAGTGGTTGCAAGCATGACTGCTGATCCCGGGTTGAATTCTTGGGTCAAGTACTACCAGTTTTCTAACTTAAACTTTAAGTGATAACTCAGAATCTGGATTAGCACCCAATGTATCACAATATGCTCAACTTCTAATCTATAGTGGGAAATAAACATAATAGTGAAGTAAAATGTACTACAGTCGTTTGCCAGTAGTCAATTGCTAACATTTATATAACATTAATTAATTGTGTAGTGAGACTCTATGGAAAAATAAGATGGGAAATCATTTTCAAGTAATTTTACATGTTTAAATCATAACATTGCTAAGTTAAAGAACGAATGTTGCTCTAACTATGAACAAAAACAATGTAAGGAAACTGAAGCTGAGTATCTTCATGATATTTTCTAAGGGCTCAGATGTTGCTAAATCTCACTTACCTACTGATGCAGGCTTCTATTATGTGAAAATTTATATAGTCAAAAGTTGAACATTAAATGTGTTGATGAGTAATTTATAGGCGAAATAAGATACACACTCTGCATCTGTATGGAAAAAGTCCTTTACATGATAAGATCAATATAATAACTATATTGTAATGGTCTTTATAATAAAAAATATGTTGTGTTCGAGTCATTGCATAAACCTTTCATTATAAAGAGATTTGTTATAATCATACAATGATAACATTAAATTACATTTGCAGAAATATCTTGAGGAAACTTATTTGCATCTTCAGACTTCACTAGAATTTTCTGTGTGTGAAATCTGTTAAGTTGCTCTTGGCCTGTATAGTAAACTATTGCCTTAAATATTCTGAAAGGATACCTATGTCCACCAATGGAACTATTAAGGAATTTTTGTTGTTGTAGATTTCGTTTACAGGTTACTATAGGTACTACTTGTAGGATGTGTTAGGTATCAGGCAATAAAAAGTCTTTTGCAAATAATTTTATATTTCTATTTATTTAAATAAACGTAACTTCACGCCTGTAATCCCCAAAGAGGTAGGCAGAGGAATGCAGAACATTCCCACGTTTCACTGGTTACATTTATGTCCAACTATGGAATAGGTGGTGAGCCTATTGCCATGCATTGGGCACATATCCAGACTCTGAACCACTACTAGAATTTTAATTTAGATTTTCTAGAAAATTTTCTAGAAAATTTCTAAAATAGAAAAACTCTTTTGTAGTGTTCGACCCGGGAATCAAACCCGCACTCGCAACCAACACGACCGACGAGGCAGTCTATATATTTGATAATATAAACAACAAATATTTGATAATTTAAACTATAATGTCAATTTATTTTATCGACAAAATTATAATTGATTTTCCGTTATTTGATAAAATGTAGAAGCTACTGTACGTATTCTATGTTGCACACATACTCGTATATAGAGTTTGACAAAAAAATGGGTAATATTGAATTATATAAATTTGAGTAACTCTACAAGGATCCCTTGGTAACACTAAAGAATCAATAAAAACAAAAACCAAAGACTTCAGTGGGTCATAGAAATAACATCAGATTCTATCCAATCCTATTGGCTACATGCCGTTTTTATGTAGTTTACCCGGGTTACGTACTGTTCAAATGGCTTCTACTACGTACATTCAATGCTTCGGTAAAGCTGATCCGAGAATGTTACATGTACTGATACAGAATCGCTATTTAGAAACTTATGTAACTTGGTTTCCGACTATATATGTATGTATACATTAGGGTGGGCCAAAACAAACTTTATTTATTTTTTATTAGTTACCATCTAAATATCGTCTGAGATGAGGAACAAAAATTTTGGTAAAATTTTAGCTCTTAATGAAATATTAATATTACGAGGTGACTCATTGTGATTTTTGATTTCCCTTAAAAATAACATAGAAATTTTCATTTTTCTTTGTTTGTATTTTTAATGCACTTGATCGAATAATTGACTCGTCGAAATCAAAACATATTTAGAAAATTTAACGATGTACAAAAAGGTATGAGCTGATTTTTTGCTAGTTAACTCGTTTAACAGTTATACCAGGTTAAAATTCAACCTCAAATCGCAGTCTGGACATGCACCCGGCGTATGCCAAAATATGTACGTCGGACGATACCGACTTATCTAAAATACAAGTTCTAATTTTGATAGACATATACATTGGAGAAGAAGAAGTGCATTCATTTCAATTGTAAATTAATCTCAGTAACAATTAAGAAGGGGACGTAAAATCTCATTCGCTATTTTCTATCGTTCCGACGAACGGAAAGATAAATGACCATTTTATCATGGGGCAATTTTTTCTTTAGCTTATATAGAAAAATAAAACCGCCACGGACATTCTATGCTAAACAAAGCAATTTTCGACACTGTGATGGATGGCCGTGGCACGAATAATGCATCAAACGCTTCCAAGAAACTTCTTAAAGCGAAGTGAATTGAGTTTACGTCGAGTCGTTAAAAATGCAATTTCATAGGTTAATTAATCGCTGTACCCGTAAACATAAGCTTTATAAGATGTAGTTTTATTTTGAGGTACAAAAAGTGTTCTAGGAATTCTATATAGAACTAATTTTATTTAAGTTTAAAGTCAGTAGTCTAAGTTTTTAAGGTAAAGAAAAACAGATGAAATTTATAGGTAAAATGTCAGAGATAATGAAATGAAATGAATAATAGAATGAAAAATGAATGAGAAATGTCAGATATTCAATCGAAGAGCATTAAGATAATTGTAACATACGCCGGACTAGTAACGATAAATAAATCAATGTGGACAATTCTGTAGCTACTCTACTTTGCTTTAATGTTGCTGCAAATTCTAGCAACAAAGATTTAGTCAATTTAAAAGTGATCAAAAATTAGCACAAGGTATTAAAAAACAAAGTTGTTCCTAAAAAACAATAGTTCAGGTATATACTAGTATTACGTGTAGAATATAACGAACCAATAGACTATAGCTTATGGATGTGGGCGTTGCGAGTTTTAGAGTGCGCTTGTCGCTTTCGTAATGAACATGTTACAGCGATTTCCCGGCGGTGGAATAAAATATACAATTGACTAGAGAATGCTGTTGTAAAATCGTTCTCGATTCGTTTCAAATTTCACCAACGAGTCCCTCGGAGAACACTAGGTCACGTTGCGACAATTTTTAGGCGCCGCTTCTAGATCGCATGATGCGGCTGAGTGGATTTTGACCACCAACAATTTCGCTAAATTCACATTAAGGTATACGGTATTAGGAACTACCCAAATCCTCGAGAACCAAGAGTCCCGTTCATGATTTACAATTAATATCTGATCAACGTGCCGGTTAAGTGCGGGTATTCAAAACAACATTGACTGCCTCTTTGGTCGTGTTGGTTGCAAGTGCGACTGCCGATCGGGAGGTCCCGGGTTCGATTCCCAGGTCGAACACTACAAAAACTTTTCTAATTAGAATTTTTCAACTAAAAAATCTAAATTTGAATTGTAGTAATGGTTAAGAGTCTGGATATGTGCCAGATGCATGGCAATAGGCTCACCACCTATTCCATAGTGGAACGTAACCGGTGAAACGTGGGAGTGTTCTGCATTCCTCTGCCTACCTCTTCGGGGATTACAGGCGTGAAGTTACGT
>DWGC01000016.1:0-12123 GCA_018246855.1 Mysoria catomelaena
TTATGTTCTTAATGATTGAAAATTCGTTTCAAAAAGGTTTTTGATAAATGTATTCGTAATGTAAAGGTATCTTTTGCATTGGCTCTTACCGGTATTTCTAGGGGATTTCGAAAAATTCGCTATATTGAGGATCATTATATTGAGGTTGCACTATGTGTTTAGGCTGATTATGGTATATACCTAATTACTTAATTGAATAATATTTGTCATTTATTAAATATGAACGTGATGTTTTAATACCAAACTAATTAAACACTGTATATGTATGTAAATGTAAGAAATGTCCAATAAGTTATATAAGTTAATACAAATATATGAAATATAAATACGATGTTTTATTTTAAATCTATATTTATATTTTAGAAACCCGGTGTAAACCAGACTTCTGTGTCAGGTCAACTAGTTCCTTTCCAATTATAAGCATTTTAAACTGGGTACAAGATGTATCCGGTTATAGTTTTGGGGTTGAGAATGAGGGTGGGAAGGAGAGGGTGGAAGAATAAATAAGCTGACTGATAAAACAATTTAGTCGACCCACAGTGCCGGAAGCTATTATCACAGACACTAACAAATCCGTGACAAACCTCCAAATGAAGATGGAGACTGCTATTTATCTAATGAATTGTATAAATACGAGGTAAATTAAGTATTGTTTACGCCAAGGGCCTATCAGGTAAAAGTCTGTCCAATTTGAGTAAGTTGGCGAAGATTGTAATAGTGTTACTAAATTCAGATAGCGTACCTATGAATTATATAAGGGTTTAGCTACAAATATGAAGAATAAAGGTCAAGTTCATTTATCGAAAGTTTTTATTAAAATTAGTTCAATTGTACACATACATATCACAAATTTAATAATTACATTGTACATATAGTACATTACAATTAGACTATCATTACACTTTTACTACCTCGTTGGTCAAGTCAAGGTCAAGGGAGGTCCTGGGTTCAAATATTGGCTTTCGGTTTTCGGTTCAAAGTAATTTCTAGTAATGGCTTCGCGTCTAGCTTGGTTTCCGATATATAGCAAACTGCGTATTATATAATTGTAATGTAAATGTAACATCACAAATTATCCCCTAAAAAGTAGGCAGAGAAGTGTAATACACTTCCACGTTTAATCAGTTACTTTGTACGCCCCACCAACGAAAAGGGGTCTGTCAGCTTATTGCCATACACCGGGCACAAATTCAGACTTCGAACTATTACTAAGAATTTCAAGTTGGATAAACCCAATAATACCCTTCACAAACCAAACCCAGAAACTTTCGCTAGCAGTCACATTTGCAACTTTGTATCAGTATTGCACATTATTTCTATTAAAAAAGGTATCAAATAAATTGCTTTAGATGAATAAATGAAAATGATGAAAGTTTTATCACTAGCAACAACGCTAAATAGAATTTACCACTCGTTATGTAACAATGAACACGTAAATTCATTTCCTTCGATACGGATCCCATTCTGTCGTTGTGCGTCGAATAATGTCCACTGTATGGTTCGTTTAAATATATTTAACAATGTTGTACGTTTATTTTATATCAATAGTAGTTTTTCTTTATGTTATCAGCGATTTAAATTATTTATTTCGGACCTTTTTCACGGTTTGGTGCGAGAGGCTCTACCAGGGAAAGTACACTTTGAATGATTCTTCAATAATATACGGTAAGTGCCTAATAATACTTTTCTAATTATTCTTAATAATTTGGGTACAATACTTTTTTGGATATTTTAATATTTTAAGTACCAGAATCTCTAATTACTAACACGGATTCTTAACTAGTACATGTACCTATTGCCGAAGCGACTACATTAACTACTTTTAATGTGCTCATGTAAAATTATTCATTGTAGAAACACTTACTTTATAATCATGCACATACTTGGCTGGTTTAAACCTTTTTACGGGGTATATCTATTATGCTGTTCCAGTGCGTATTTTGGGAAATTTATGTGTCGGAAATACGGCTGTCTCATATGTCTGTTATCATTAAACCGCATTTAAGACCTCCGACAAGGTGAAACTATTGATACCTAACCTTATACAGTCTACCAATGCTCCTTATAAGTATTAATTGATTCCATTAATTTGGAATACAATAGCAGGAACATACACAGTATTGAAATAACAATTTTCATTAAAATTCAAAGCATGTAATTAAAAAGTCTAATGTTATAAAAAAATCAATTGTTAAATGTGGTTTAAAGGTCGTACCATCAACTAGACGTTCCACGTGTTAAGCTTATTTTTTCAGGGATGATTTTTGAAATGGTTTTATATTTGTTCGTAAAAGAAGCCCTTGTACCTAACTTGTATTTTCAGGTATTTGTACGTTTCAAGATTGCGACATACGGTTCCAAGGCATAAGATTAGCCAGGCTTGTCCGTGAGCTTGATTTCGCGAGATACCATTATTACGACCGTACTGGTATATACCAGAACAGTCGGCAACGTGGCATCAAGTCTCTGCGGGGTTCTACGCTAACGATATATGCAGACCAAATACCACTCTTTAAATTTTATAAAATAACGACAAAGGTATGGAACCCAATTAAATCGCTATCTGAAGTACCAACTTTATTTACCTGATAAAATAAACTTTAACAAATATAATTATTTAATTTGTTCACTTGCAGTTGGTATATTGGGACGAAAGATCTCTGTTTTTCGAGCATATAATTGTCACCGTGTATGATAACAGAGTACGATATCTGTTAGTTTCTCGACAATACGCCATTGGAAAATATGGAGCATCAACGGCCGCTTTGCTTCAAGGATTACCTGGATCAGAAAGAGAACAAGCTCCCCCGAAATATATTAAAAGTTGGTTACAAAGTATGGCCATTTCAAGTGAACGCTTGAGAAAAGAACAACGAGATGTTACCTAAGGACAAACTTCTCAAATAATAAACTTTTGATAAATAAGTAAATATATGTAATTGAAGTCTACAAGTATTTTTCGTTGCTCATAATGTAACCTTGTACAGGACGCCTACCATACGGAATAGCTAGGATTTTGAAACTGATTTTACTCGACGAACTAAGTATGACATCTCCGTGAGTTATGGTCTTACTTAGGTTTTGCAAGGTATATGTAAATGTATCTACCTAGAAAATCTAAGTTAAATATTCTGTAATACTCGACCAGTGATTTGAACCCATGACTGTTCCATTAGCAGCCGTGCTTCCAACCAGTCGACGAACAATGTAGTTCCGTTGCACTAGAAAGTAAATTATATTTCCTATTTTGCTCAAACAGAATTAATATGTCATCTCTAGTGCTTAACACACTTTCTCCGTTCTCGATCTCAACGTAGAGAAAGGGATTTGATGTGTAAGCGTTTTACATTTCGTATTTGTGGAAAACACTTTGTATTATATATTACTGATTATCATCTTTAGTATATGTACCTATATGTTATGATTACAGTACTTGCAATACGCTTGATATTCAAGTCATATATTTTAAGGTAACGTATGAATGTACACATACCTACCCCTAACCTAAAATTTGACCGGGGATCAATTTAGGCATTGTTGAAAATCGTATCAAAAGACTGAGTTATTTAACAAAACGGCAATAACGAATGGTAAGATATATTTACTTTATAATGAAGGTTATTAGTAATTGATTCATCTTTAATTTTCAATTTTTCATGTTGTATTATGGGATAAAATTAAACTTGTCACCATGATAGTGATTTCTACGCAACAATGAACCTGACCTACAGCGTTGTAATTTAGAACACGATTGGCGTGTTATCGAAAACCGGTTCTTTGCACTCAGCGTTTCCTCAGCGTAATGAGCGCGCCTCGTCGACCAACTGTTAGTACGGTTAGTGTGCGTTTGTGTTTTGTGAGTGAAACGTGTTGCTGTCATCAATTCTTTATTACAAATAAATAAAATGTATTGTATATTTATAACCATTGTAGCACTCTTGTATATCTTCTGGGACGTGAATTACTTTCTTCGTATAGCCTTCACTATAGGAATTGGCAGGTTGTTCCAAAAGAAAAGTGATGTGAAAGGCGTAACGACCATTTATGGTAAGTATATATTCGTAGTAGAATTACATTTTAATATCAAGATAAGAATATTGGAAGTGAAATAAAAAAGTAAACTGTAAATCAAGTAAATTTGTAAAAATGTTCTTCTATAATGACTCATGAAAAAAAATTGTCAAACTTAATATTGAAGACAAACTTCATAGATCATTAATTTGTACACCTATAAGTGTATAGAATACATAATGAAATATCCATAACACAATCCTAGGAGAGAGAAATTTAGCACAGGCACTTGTGAATTTGTCGTCGTTTAAATGTTGTAAACATTGATGTTATTCAGCAAATTAACATCAAATTCAAGATTATTTTTTGTGTTTATTATTCAAGTCCCCATAACGCGTAAAACTATTCATCATTACTTCATTAACATTATGATGTTTCATTGTTGAAAAATTATTTGTTAATGGCATAAATAATGGGAATAACGTGCATGAGCAGTTATCAAATACATAGTGATTATTACCGATATAAATTATCATCAGTGTCTAATTGTAATTAATTAATTAATGTTATGCTACAGGTTTTTGCACAACACAAGACGTGGACATCTTCTTGAGGCATATGAACAATGCTCGGTATGTTCGGGAATTAGATTTCGCAAGATTCCATTTCTACGATAGGACGGGCATCTATGCGAACATTAAAGCAGTTGATGGACACGCTTTGCAAGGAGCCTCCAGCATTCGGTACAGGAGAACGATTCCAATCTTTAGCGCGTACAAAGTTGAAACTAAGGTAAAGCTATTATGATAAGTAAATTACTATCTTTGCAACGTAACGTAACTTCACGCCTATAATCCCCGAAGAGGTAGGCAGAGGAAGGCAAAACATTCCCACGTTTCACCGGTAACGTTTACGTCCCACTATGGAATAGGTGGTGAGCCTATTGCCATACATCGGACACAAATCCAGACTCCGAACCACTACTAGAATTTTATTTTAGATTTTCTAGAAAACTTTCTAGAAAATATCTAAATCTAAATTAGAAAATTTTTGTAGTGTCCGACCCAGGAATCGAACCCGGGACCTCCCGATCGGCAGTCGCTCTTGCAACCAACTCGACCAACGAGGCAGTCAATATTTAATCTGTATAGTAATGTTTTCAATTCTTACATTGATTTGATACTAGTTAATGAAGGAATAAGAAGTCTTCCAAACCGGTGCTCGTGAAGGAGTCCGTAAGGATAGAAAAAATTCCATTCATTACTCATATTGACACTAGCGTAAAGATATAATAAAAAAGATACAATTGCAATTTACAATCGCATAAATTTGATAAATCGTAAATAAAGGGTTTAAATTACATGCTGACTTAGTGTTACTCTAATAAAGATATACTTATTTATGAATGTTATTTAAGTTTTTAGCCTTGTAGAGTTAAGTCTGG
This sequence comes from Mysoria catomelaena, assembly GCA_018246855.1. Lineage (NCBI taxonomy): Eukaryota > Metazoa > Arthropoda > Insecta > Lepidoptera > Hesperiidae > Mysoria > Mysoria catomelaena. The sequence continues at coordinate 5,456 of DWGC01000016.1, forward strand.
CTAAGATCCAACGTGATACCATTAGGTATTAAAACGGAGTGTAGCGATTATTGAGTATTAAGAATAAACTGTGTACAGCGTCGTGCCTCATGAACTATGTTGACACGCATCGTGCCACTCGATTGTTTACAATTCGTGCTGATTTTTGGTTTATTACACTCAATGAAATACTTGTAAAAGTGTTTCTGTTTGAGTTATGATGCTAACATTATATTAGACATTATATGTATGTGTAAAAGATTATTTAATTTTTAAACACCAAAGTACTTAATAATTTGTTTTCTTCTGATATTATACTAGTTTAATTAAACATCCTTTGGCGTTACAGTCCGTTGAGAAAAATTATAAAAGAAAAATGAACATCACAATAATAAATTAATTTGGTTTCCTTTGCCACGACAAAGGATAACAGACAAAAACGTGAGCCATTAAGTTTGCTGTTTAGAGCTGTATCTAGAGCCACAATCCAGTAAGTTAGAGAAAAAAGTGATTTCACACTAGAAGGGAGATTAAAATCGCAAAGGCAACAGTCACTTGTACCCATTTACAAATGCTTAGAAACACAACTAATTTAATTAGCTAGAACTGTCGATTGATAAATGGTAGAAGGACTAACATATTTCCGGAGCGCTATAAAATACGGCTATTATAGAAAGGTACATACAAAGATCTACTTTAAAATTTACAGAATGTGCACGCTTCCTCTGTTAGGTATTACTAATGTATGTAGAATTGATTGATGAATGGTAGAAGGACTAATATATTCCCGGAGCAATATAAAATACGACTATTAAAGAAAGGTACAAACTAAGCTCCACTTTAAAATCTACAAAATAATAACGCTTTCTCTGGTATTACTAATGTATGTACAGTTCGTACCATCAGCTGACTAATCATAATATATAAAAAATCATAGAATATTTCAATTAAGCCTTCGGACTTAGACTTGTTTAGATTTAAATATATATAGACTTTGGCAACAGCTTGCGAACTAACGTGCTTATTAATTGATATAGTTTTGAAATAATAAATAACAAATTCCAAAGGTCGACCTCTGTAACGTGTTTTCCTCAAAATAATCTAACTAAATTCCTAAATAAAGAATTCCGTACATTCATACCAACTGAGATAGAATCTACAACGAGAGAGATTCTGTTTTCCTATGCAATAATCACGTATTAGAACCACTGAAGATGGTTGACTTTTTATGGCTACTCTAACTGACAGTTTCATAGAGAAAATATTAAATACAAGTATATAGAACATACAAAAAAAATGTTAATTCCTATACATCGCATTCGATCGCCAAATATTTTATCAGCTGTTATAATTTTTTAACTTCGAATAATATCCTTTTTATCAGCTACCAACATTAACTGATTTTAGAATGCTCAATATTTCCTATAATTATCAGTTATCAGTTATAAGATAAATGTAACAGAGACTGAAGTATATTATTATTGTAAAAAAATATTTATTGCTACATTCTCGATAGACTCGACATTAATAAATGGCGGGAATACAATAAAATCGCTTAGTAGCAAATAAATAAATAATGTGTGTAATGGATGTGTGGGATGAACTAATACACGCACACATACGCGTACTGCTTTCGGAAACTGACTCCACTGACATCTGTCATATATGTATAATCTGTTCGATAAGGATAGCTTTCCCTCGGCACCTGCATCATCGACATTCGCTTTGTATACTTATTTTGCAAATATTTCAACTACCATTATTTACATATCCGAATCGAACCAGGAACTTTAAGTTCTTATGTCACATGTCACCCAGCCCAGTGCAACATAGATTTCCATGTGTAGTGGAGGTTTTGTTTATACAAATAAAAGCACGTCGAGCCCGGCAAAAGATAACCAAATCCATCATTCGGATATCTTGTCAGCCGGAAATCCACTCCGGAACAATGTGTTTACCGCACAGAGGGTTCTGCACAGTATCAGCTATGACCCTTACCCTAAATAACTCGTCATGATAACATTATCACTTTACATTACCTCTGAAATGCTATTTTTGTTCGACGGATTGTTTTTTAAGTACATCAGATACAATTAAAATTTTATTTTGTCCCGACTTTCTATTGTTTCTCAAAAACATATCTATTTTTTCATACATACATTCATTTATACTGGCTATTGGTGGAGTCCGCTGGTGTAAAGATATTTTTTTTCTTCATTTTAGTAGAAATTAGAGTTTCATTATTTTAAATTTTTTAACTTCTGTATATAGTTATCTCTAACTGCTCTAAAAGTTTTGTACAAAATATATATAGCCAATGAAATGGATGTCGAACGTGTGCTGCGATCATAAGGTCATCCTGTATGCAGATCACACCCCAATATATACGGGCATGAATAAAAGGCACAGCATGTGTGAATATTAAATTTATTAATTCGAATTAAATTCTGCTTATTTAACAAGACCCCACTTGATGATAGGACACTCTACATAAAGATAATAACAAGAAAGCAGTCTATCCTTCATTTCCTTATAGCAAGGCCTCCTCTTACTTTCTTTAACTTTAAACGGCAGAGAGAGATATATATGTATATGTACATATGTATGTATTACATCAAGGAATTATAGTACTCGCTTTCTCAACGTTGTTATTTAGTAAATAAAATGATATTTATTTATTTATTTTTTTATTTAGGACCATGAAAGGAGATTATAATATAAAATAGACTTTGTAATAAACTGTATTACTCGTAATGTAAAATAAATTTAATGAATATGTGGGAAACGGTCATTAGTACTGAAGTTGTGTTGGCGTATATGATATTAGAAATGACAGCACCGTCGCGGTGAAGTCGGACACAAAATAAAATGATTGAACTGTATTGGTGAAAGACACTTATATTCACTGTTCGTTGTGCCACCTGTAGCAAGACCATGTTTAATTATAATATTATTACGTTACGTTATATATTATTACTTTAGGGAGCGTTCAAGTATTACGTAACGTAATTTTTGAAGATTCTTGACACTCCTTCCCCCCCATGTAACGCGGCGTAACATTTTTCTATACCCTGTAGGTACCCAAATGACCACTTTTACCTAAAAGTCACAAATAAGTTGAATACGAGATATACTCGCAATATAACGCATCGTAACGTTTGACAAGTACTGGTGAAGATTCTGGAATACTGCTACCGTTTCCAGTACTTACACTAAAGTCATACCTAGGTATTCTTAATCAGTCTACACCTTAACTTGATATATCGTGTATTAAGATAAGACCGATTGAGAACGGTTTCAACAAAAAACGTTGCATGTTTGAATCTGATACGATTTAAGCTTCTGTATAAATAATAATATCGGCAGCCACAGTACACGAGTTGCTGAGTTGATAATAAAATAAAACCGGGATCGGTTTTTATGTAAAACGAGGCGACATTGAGGGATGACCGGATTATGTTTTTTTTCTATTCGCTTTACTCGCCCTTCGTCTCGGTGGCACTTTCCGCTCCATTGGATCTATTGAGCGATGAATAACTAATACCGAATTATGTGTTGTTAAGTATATTAGCGCTGTTTGAAAAAAAAAACATTTGCTGTTATGACATGTATTTTTATTAACATTAATTATAATTATTAGCTATGACTGTTAAATTGTATTGACCATGTCAGAAACAATTTCATTAAGACTTGACTGCCTCGTTGGTTGAGTGCTGCTGATCAAAAGTTCTTGGCTTATTTCCTGGGTCGAGCAAAGTATTCGTGGGTTTTTTTAACTGGAAATTCTCATTTATGGCACAAACACTGGATTTCTGTCCGGCAAGACACACACCAGTTATTCTAAGGTGGGCCATTTAACATAAGTGGTAATCTTGGGAGTGTACTACACTCGTCTGTCTATCCTTTCGGCGAATTACTGGCGTAATATGAAACGGATCTATTTTTACCACACTGCCCTCGATATGAAACGGAAGGTAAGAAAAGTGCAAAATACTCGCGTCGCCAATGGAACGGAGTGTGGCGTTTCATTTATGAACATTATTGAATCTGACTTATTGGCGTGCCGGATGCCGCGCAACTGGCCAGCTGGAATAACGGAATGAGTGGAGACGATTTATATTGTTACTATTATATATATATTTTAAGAACTGTTACATTAATTATCTTTATTAACTTTATTTTCTATCATGGTACTTGTATATCGGGCAGTTTCTTTAGATGCGAGACGATTTAACTTTGTGCTCTGATTACATAGTTATATTACAGCCGTTATTCTATCTAAATAAAAGCGTGTTAAAAACAAGAAATTAATTTAATCTAGTATCTGATATAAAGTTGTTATCTTGTTGCTGTCTATACGCAATATTAACACCTTACAATATAATAGTTTAGAAGCTGCTTTAATACTGTTATTTTACTATATAACAAAATAACGAACGACTCCATTCCAATTTTATCTTACAACCAACGCCAGGTGGGTGAGACCGTGCGGATAGCATTCAAAATTACTCTGAAATTCCAGATATCGGACTGGACAATGTTTAATATGTTTTTCTAAAATTTCCTAAGGATCTGCTTACACACGCCCACTTTTTATTTCAGACTGGTGGTACACTGGACAGGAAATATTCTCTAAGTCTGTGTAACAACTTTATTAAATATACATTACTTACGATAAAAAACTCTGGTGGCACTATCTATTTGTGCCGTTAACCAGTAATGTCGGTAGAAACGCTAAAAGGATAATTCTTTACCTTTTTAAACAAATGTAATCCAGGTTTAGTATGAAATAATATTACCAATATAATAATTGGTAATATTATTTCATAACCACAGGCAGTTTTATAAATTGAATCAAAAATAAATATCTTTTCAACTGAATCGGATTATTTTCACTCCAAAAAAGGAAACAAATATTTTATTTTAAATTTGTATTAAAGTTAAAGGTGGAATTCGAAAAGAATCGTAAAGTACTAACGCAATTATATAATTGATCTAAATTTGATTATATGCCGCCACTCATTCAAATATTTGAATAGGGGTCTCGAGGGGTCTGAAGGTTCCAAAATTAATTACAATTTTCGCTAAGCTTCTGTTTTACTTTTGCCAAAAGTTTCATCATTTGCGTTACCTGCAAAATCTTGGACTGGCTGGTGATTTGTCAGAATTTCCCCTTATTAATAATAACTTCGTTATTAAGTTTTCCTTTTTTAAATTATTGTTCAGAATTAACTTTTAGAGCTTTGTAATTTTACGGTGTTTGTCGCTTGATTTGAGAACCGTCTGATTTATTTTCGATCTTAGAATTGTCTTTAATCACAATTATTAAAATAAAGTCATTTGATACCGACACTTTAGTATGAGAACTTAAATGTCATTTATAGAGTTCTTTTGTATGTTACGAGTGTTTATCATAGAAAAATAGATAACAATAAAAAAGTATTTAACATGTAGAAGAAGTTTGTCAGATCTGTGAATATAGATAGATACATTTATTGTCACTCCGTGCTCTCTGAGCACCCTGTAAGGAACCTGACGTGTTAATAAGATATAAATAACAGAATAACCAAACATACCTGTATATTTTGCTCGTCGCTGTTCAACTTGTGCGTGCCGTTGTACCACTCGATGGTGGCGGCTGGGCGCGCGCCGCTCACGACGCACATGAGCGTCAGCAGCGTGCCTTGAGTCGCATGCTCGCCCACGCCGGTGATCGCGATCTTGTTCGGTGGAACTGTACATAAAGACGTAGCAATAATTTATTAATGAATAATTTATAAATAATACTTATTATAACTCGGGACAATTAGCACATGGCAATGCTATCTAATTCGTGCCGATGCTATGGTATGTGGACAGCTAATTAAGTACATAATATGGAAATTACAAAATATTGATTGGATAAATTAATAGCGAGATGAATTAAGTATTCTAACAAATATACAAATGATCCTAGGGAAAATTGAATCCAAGCACTAGTTAGTAGAATACAAGTACAAGCACCAGGGAGGATCGTTAATCACATTTCCAACGGACGGGGCACATATCAGTAATTATTCTATAAACTCGTTAAAATCTAAAAGTGCATATGCAAAACATGTAACAAATTATCACTTAAGGGCATTTGACAATCGATTCGAAAGTAATAAGTTAACAATCTATTCTATTGTGGAACGTAAACGTAACTGGTCGAACGTTCCTCAGCCTATCTCTTCGGGAATTACAGTCGTCATGTTACGAATGATTATGTTACTTAAGGACATATGTATATGTATGTAGCCTACATGTGATGCTAACGTCAGGAAGATTCTTATTTCTAATTTAAATTTGACAGAAACCATGAATTTCCTACAAAGAAGGAGAATAATTTCCAAGTGTAATTGATTTTGTGTGACGATAAATAATCAAATTATAACGTATTGACATATTTTAGCATTATAAGTATATCATATTGCATATGTTAGCGGCTAATCGCGTTACGTTTTGGTCGCCTACGGCCTATGCAGCAGACGCGGTGCGAGAACGCATGGTCTGCGATAAGGTTTATGCCCAGCAGTGACCTTAGGCTGATGATGATGGCGATGCGTATGTCAGATAAATGAAAAAATTATAAAATATTATTCAACACGGGAACCTTATTCTGATTGAGTATTAAGCCGGTTAGACTCACGTATGTTTTATCGGGATGG
>DWGC01000017.1:0-11940 GCA_018246855.1 Mysoria catomelaena
TTTGACCCACTGTTGCCACAATGACCATATTTAACAACTTTACTGTGGTTTGTACCTGCGGCTGATTCACAAGCAGTCGCGTTCAGTACAATAGTGTTTACATCACCGGCCACGGCGCCGCGAAACTCATAAATTGTAACCGTGTGCACACACCCTTATCTAAGATCTTAAACATTGCATACATGCAAGATAACTGACTTTATTACTGTCCATAAATTAGCAGTAAATCAACATTTAATTAAAATCAATTCTTCTAAATAATTTATATTTCCAAACGGTAATTTCCGGTGTATGACAATTGACTCACTGCCTATTTCAAACCCAAACGTAACTAGTGAAGCGTGGAAGTGTGATCTTACGTCTACATTAAAAGATTCGTCATATAATATTATATATAAAAGTAATTGTTGTTGCCAAAACCTTCAACTCCTCCACCTTATATTCCCGGGAGCCACTACTAAAACTTACGACTGGAGAATCTAAGTTAGAAAAATTCAATAGTACTCGATCAGCAATTCCGCTTGCAGCCTCTCGACCAACGGGGCACGTAGACGATTAGAACTTATAAGTCGTTGATATGGATAATACTGATTATTTAAATTAAAGTTAATTTTTTTTTCACGAACTAAAAATTTATCATGCAATACCGTAGCTGACTGCCTCGTTGGTCGTGTTTGTTGCAAGTGCAACTGCCAATAAAGAGGTACTGCATTCATTTCCCGGGTCTATTTATTGGTTTGAAATTTTGTGCGCTTTGATGTTTATATGATAATCGTTAATTTAAAAATGTGAACGTCCGCCGAACATTTTGATAGTAAGACACCGATGTTATTCGTTTTATCTCTAAACCAGAAGACTAAGAATGTAATAAAAAATCTAAACATTGTGATGAAGGCATTGAACATAACATAACATCACGACTTTATTTACCCAAAAAGTAGATTGAGGAGTATAGAACACGCATAGATATTATACGTAGCACCATTAAAACCAGAACCAACGGGCTACGTAAGGTTAATAGGTCCGAACGCAAATGTTTACGTATTCGATATTGGAATCGGGTGATTACAAATGCATAGAAACGGGTCGCACCGCACTGCGATACTCCGATACGATTTCTGTTAATAATAAAGGTGGCTTCGGATTATATCGGCGATTCTTTGTAACATGTTCGGATTATGGGTATGCTGTAGTTATAAACTTGTTCGTAAATGTAATCGAATTTGATACAAATGCGAGCTATTTAAAAAACGACGGAGCCCTTTTTTTAATATCTTGAAACATCTCTATACATGGTCAGATGATTCGAAGCACAGAAACTGTGTTAAGCCAACGAGAAAACTGACAAACTACATACATACATCTAAATATACAGTTACACAGAGATTATTACATCAAGACAGAACAAATATTTATATTCATCACATAAGTATTTTTCCGGGTAGCTACTGAACCCAAATCTCCGCTCAGTGGTTAAGTTCACCAACCACACAACCAAAGAATACGTTAATCTACAAAAGTATAAAATTAACAAATTTTAATGAAGCCTGTTTATGTACAAACAAATCGAATTATCCAAGTAACTACCATTGTATGATTATCAATTAACGCAGCATCGATATTATTTTAATATCTGTCATAAAATCTATTTAGATGATAAACTAATCAGGTATTTAAGCGATAAAACAACAATGGAGGTATTTAATTATTATTTTTCTCGTACCTTCCAATACAAAGTGCCAAATGTATTCTAGATAAGGTGTATCCGTTTACGAACAAAAAGCGTGTACGTGGATATTATGAATCGGTATCAATACAGATAACACTTTTATATAATGACATTTCCCACCGATGATTGATGTACTACTTGTTTAACCAAAATGTTTCCACTGTAACACCTTCCTATAAATTTCCTTTCTGTAAACTGTTTTGGTCGCTTAACATCTAGGACGCTGAAAGCTAATTTATTTTATATGTTGGAAAATATAAGGAATCACAGAAACATAGAGAACGACCTGCTTACCACAACAATGAAAGTTACAAATAAAATCGTACAGGAAGAGAGAAAAAATAACAATAATTTAATAAAAAATAAAATCAAAAGGTTCTCAAAGTGTAACATTCAACAAATTCTCGTTATATTCATTATAATGTTTATAAACCAAATAAAATGCTAGATAATAACGCTCAGCGAAACGAGAGACAAAACCAAGAAAAAGGAATAATCACCCTCTTAATATCACAGAACAATGAAAACGGGCGTGCGAAGGCAAATTTGATTAAAATGTTATCTAGCTTATTACACCGAGTTCTCGAGGAAACTGAAGCTTATATACACATTATACGAAAGTTTTAGCGTAGGTTGTTTTGCTTGATAAAAGCCGCATGGTAATCACATCTTGACGCATTCTCAGTTTTCTTTAAGTACTCATGGCTCAGTGATTTTCGGATTGTCGTCATAGAAACTTACACCTTACTATTAACTTGTCTTTTATAATTTTATTATAAAATTCTTTTTTTTATCTTTAGGTGTTGAGAACTCCTGTGGAAGTTAACGGTATAGACATTTTAATATGGCTCGTATTTTATCATTATCATTAGCTTTTACTGTTCAACTATTAAACACAGGTCTTATATTGCGAGAGGGATTATTTTAAAATAAATTAAGAATTAAGTAAAAACATCTAAGGCCTTAAGGCCATAGACGATTTTACTAATTTCATTTGCCTCTAGGCAGTAAATTAATGTATGATGTATGTACATTTACTAGAACTGGGCTGTGTCAATTCACAATGCATTTATATACTGACGTTTCTTGCAATGTTTAAGTAATCAATATTGAGGCGAGGTATAATGAAATCTAACAAAACTTTTATTCCAATATATGTGTTCATACAGCAATTAATATTCATATTAATGATTTTACTAGTACCCTGCCTCTAGTCTACTCTTTCTATATGTCCTACAGAGTGGGATGTGTGGAAGAACTCGCTGACCATAAATATGACCGCCAATTGTAGCGTGTTATACTTATATGTGTTGTTTGTATCGTTTGTTGTGTACAACAAGTAAATTATTATCGCATACAATCGATACAATTTTGAATTGATTGTCCTTAAAAATCGAGAGCCTTCCTTCCTTGATCACTGTCTACGATACTATAAGGATGAAAATAACACTTACTCGTATATAATAATTATACTTGAAGACTCGTTTAACGCAATAGAATGATCCATTTTGTCTGTAATCGTAGCAACGCAAATTCCGTATCACAAGTGAAATTACTTTTTAAGAGATTGCTATTGTTCATGGTTGATTGGTTGCCACTTGACATCAGGTGGCAAAAATGCGCTATATTATATTAAGAAAGATATTACTGTACTCCATTTTAACTCATTCACGCTTTACACTTAAATGCTTTTATAATCAGCGCTGAACTAACCCAGATAGGAGAGTTTTCCCAGCTGATAAAGCGATAAAGCTTGGCTTTTTTCTATGCTGTGTTTTAATAGCGCCACGCCCAACGTTCTCAGCGTTTATGACTGAAATTAGCAACTTTTTATTTTTTACTTATAAGTTTTTGCTTGTATTTAGTTGTTTTTTGTATTAATCATTGTACTAGTGAATGACCAGGTTTCGCTCGGTATATTTTTTTGTTAAATCGTGTTTTTCGGAAATTATATTTAGATACGAATTATATACGAGTATATCGTGGAGCTTAGTTTCTCGCACCGTCTACGCCGCTGCCAATAGGCGGTCAGGCCTGTGGCTGAGCCTAGACAAACTGTGCTAGACCGTCATCTGCCAGCGATATAAAAATTATTAAAACGTAATATCAGCCTGCAATCCCCGAAGAGGTATAATACATAGGAATGTAGAACACTCCCACGTTTCACCAGTTACGTTTACGTCCCACTATGGAATAGATAGTGAGCCTATTGCCATACAACGGGCTCATATCCGGACTCCGATCCAATACTAGAAAATCTAAATTAGAATTTTTTTACAGTGCCCGACCCGGGAATGGAACCTAGGACCTCCCGATCGGCAGTCACACTTGTAATCAACACGACCAACGAGGATAAGGATATTGTAATGAAATACGTAATGTAATGAAATAATATATTATCATAATTAACGTGCATTAATCTGTGATAATTTCAGTAACGGATAGCGTGTGATAATTTACTAAAATATCTTAAATTTTTACTGATTACATGCTGATTACAAGCAAATGTTAAAAGAAACACGTAACATACCGTCCAAGTTGCTTTGGTAAATTATGAAGGTATTTTAATTTAATACAACACAATATCATAAGATGTATTACCAAATTATTTGTAAATAAACTGAAAGCGTAATAAGTATAGACATAATATATGTCTTTATATATGTCTTTTTTCGCTAAGCAAATCCAAAGTAAAATAAACATGCCATTTAAAGAAACATTGTCGTATTAGAAATAACTGTCATGACAGTGTTCCTCTTGACCACAAGCAACCATGAAACCATTATCTTTATAACCACTACTATTAAATAATCAATATTCACAAAACCAATCAAACAACGTGGGCATACTAAAATACAGATTATGTACACGAAATTCAAATGACATGAAAGTCAAATACCTAAGCCCAATTAACGGCGTCAATCAATCTTCTATCCAGCGATGCCAACAACGGGTTCATTATTCTGCGTAGCCTCCATAATTTATCAACTGATAAAAAATATAACTTCGACTAACGTAACAATAGACCATACATTATATACAGGTAGTTCATCAATACTGCAGTAGATCAATGCAGTATAAAGAGAATGAGTGATTAATGTGGGCGAAGTACGCCGGGTCTATAAGGATTGAGCTCGGCACTCGCTTGTAAATGCCTTCTCTTAATATTCGGCGTGATAATACTAATAATACTTCAACGTAACATCACGCTTGTAATCCCGGAATAGGTAGACAGAGGAGTGTAGTACTCTCCCACATTTCACCAGTTACGTTTACGTCCTACTATAGAATAGGTGGTGAGCCTATTGCTATACTAGAAATACTCCGAGCCACTACGAGAAATTTTAACTGGGTATTGTAGTTATAGAAAAACCCGATAGTGGCCGACCCGGGATTTGAACCCCGAGCTTCTCGATTGGCAGTCTCGCTCGCAACCCAGTGGTATGGCAATAGGCTCACCACCAATTCCATACTTTGTGAAATAAGGTAGTGTACCTACTACACTCCTCTGCCTATCTCTCCGCAGATTACAAGCGTAATGTAACATTTTTGTTCATTTCAACCGACGCGAGTTATAAAATTAATCCAGCGTTGACAGGTTTCACGGCGCGGCTTAACTTGACGTTTCGTTTTCAACTGACTTTTGTATTTCAGTGCACGTAGAATTACAAAAATATAGATACGCACACAAAATATATAAACGTCAAAATATTTAGAAAGAACTCAATAAAATGCTGAGGGACGTAATGTATGTAACAGTTTTCACTTGCAACTATCTTAGTCGTAACAGCATAAGTTGTAGTAGCTATTGAGAATAATCGTACGAATATGCTTGTTCGAGCGTGCCAAAATAAACAGTTAAATTTGCCTATCTATTCAATTGGCATCAAATAGTAAGAAGCTTTACATATTTTAAATGTATACTTGAGTAGAATTATGTATTTATACCAATGGGGTTATATCTATAGTTACCAGTTACCTTTATCCGATCCCGGGTCGAGTACGATTGCGTTTTTCTAACTTTAAATTCCTAATGGTCGATCGGTGTGAGAATTTGTGCCCCATGTATGGCAATAGACTCACCCTTCATTTCATAGTGCTACATAAATGTGTCATTGTACTTTACTCGTGTGCCTATCCCTTCGACGAAGTAAAGGCGTACGTATTACGTACTTAAAATAAGAATAAATTTATTCAGATAACTAATATAAGAACTATTTATCACCGTCATCAGCACACTGCTGGACACGGGCCTCACCTAAGAGGTTCAAAAATAAATTCAAATAATCAGTTTTGCAATTTGCATCATCAGGATCGTCCCTACCTTTGTTCCACTATTAGACAGAAGTTGATATCCAGAATGAAAAAAACTAAGGATATAATCTACCACGTCTCAGCAAACGTAACGTAGGACGCCCTCCGGCTAGGTGGAGGGACGATATACGCAAAGTGGCTGGCAGCGGTTGGATCCAAAGAGCTGAAGATCGACCTCAGTGGCGTGCTATTGGAGGAGCTTATGTCCAGCAGTGGACAGGAATAGGCTGATGATGATGACGATGATGATGATAATCTACCATTTTAGCCAAGCACGGATCAGTAGATTTCACGTGCTTTAAAGAACATTATTGAGAACACTTAAAGTGTGCAGGTTTCCTCATGGTTACTTCCAATATTAAAACAAACTAAACATAAGGTATTAAGGTATAAACATGAAACATATGTATATAATGTCATCATCATCATCATCATCATCAGCCTACAGCGGTCCACTGCTGAACATAGGCCTCCCCTAAAGCGCGCCACTTTCCTCGGTCCTCCGTTTGCCTCATCCAGTGTCTGCCGGGCGATCCTGCAAATGTCGTCGGACCAGCGGGTTGGAGGTCGTCCTACGCTACGCTTACCGAGACGCGGTCTCCACTCTAGGACTCCTTTGCTCCAGCGGCCATCGGTCCTACGACAGATATGGCCAGCCCACTGCCACTTCAGCGTGCTTATTCAACTAATAATACTACTGCAAGGCTAGAGTCAATAGTATAAACCCAAATCTAATCTAAAACTATAGTGATTTTAGAACATTCCTACTACATTACAATGTCAAATAGAATTTAAATAATATAAATTATTCAAACAATAGTTTAAATTGAATTTACATAACATTCATTATCAATGAGGGGATAAAAGTATTACAACAACATGCATAGCTCATATCATGACATCACAACATTTTTGTCTCCAATAAAACCACACGGTATTTGAGCCCAGTGTCTGGTGATAGGCTCATCTCTATTCTATGGCAAATACATGACAAGTGAATAATGAGTTTGGAATGCACTCTTCTGCCTACCCCATCAAGGAAAAACAAGTGGTGTTTAAAATATGTTATGTTACAACCATACAGTTTCTTGCATACTTCAGTTTGATAGTTCAATTTCATACATAGGATATATTACAAAAGGGTGACCATAATAAATGTTATAAATCATACATATAGAAATTAGAAATTATAGAAAACACACAAAAGATTGTAAAACTTAAATGTGCAGGAAAATCTGACTATAAAAGTTTTCCAAACAAAAAGCAACTGTTATTAATAAACTAGCAGAAATATTTGACCATTTAAATCAAAATATAAGTAATGGATTAACATATTTAATATAAATATGCTATCAACTTTTTAATAACTATAGATCAATAAATTCAAAACCCTAAAAGAATATTTTTGTTAAAGCGTAACTACATAAGTGGTGAAAAGTGGAATTACTACAGTCCTCTGCCTACCCCTTTAGGAAAAAAGTGTGATGTAACATATTATATCATGTTATTATATATCATGTTAATATCTTCATAATCCAATCCTATTGACTTGACTCTTGCAATATTGATAACAATCAAAAAATATAAAAATATGGACGACTTTAATATGTCAAGTGCTTTTACATTATTTACAGCATGTACTCATTCATTTAATTTATTACTCAAATTAAGTTTCTTTTTTATTTAGAAATATTTTATTTCTAAATCAATCATTAAGCTATCAATTTTATTTTTGAGCAGTATGACAGAGTAAGCTATTAATAAGTCAAATATTCCAATGATTTTAAGGGTTTATTTTTAAATTCACCATATTTGCAAAAATTTAAATCCTATATGTGTTTCAAGTTACAAAAATATAAAAAATATTTTTATGACATAACAATATATATTACGAGTGAGTGAACTTAATTATTTGTTTTAAGTGAAGATGAAAAAAATAAAAGTAATAAAAAAAGAATTAAAAAATAACAGAAATAAGCAATTAAATTTTGTGCTACTATAATACAAATAACTATATTAATATTGTGCAATCAGTCAAGTTTGAAAACTAAAAAAATAGAAGAATAGTAAGTATGAAAAATGTATTTCCTCATACTCCAAATGAAGCTCTCTTTTTCTGTCTATATAATTTCTACACAACACTTGGGACACAACTAAAACCCACATGTATGGTTAAATTTTCTTAAACATTGGCCTTATCAGGTAATTGGACCAAATTGTAATATTCTATAATTATTAGGCAATTTAAAGCTCAAGAATCATGTAAAGATATTATTATTAAATAATAATTGAGAACTATTGAATATCAATTTTTTCCACTATTTAGTAAGTTAATTACATGTAAACTAGCTCATAGATAAGAAATTTATTATTATATGAATGAATGAATAAAAAGAAACACAAATGTTAAAATTAGGAACAATTTAATAGGCTTTTTGCTAAGTTTGCATCAGGGTTATTGTGTTAAATAAAAAAAAACGTAAACATTAATGAAGAGAAGATATCAAAATTACAAATATCATATTATTATTACTTTACTACAATGTATTTATTCACATTAAATGTCTGACATGTATGTTTTTAAAAATCGATTTTTTATTTTCAGTAATAAGTGAACAACTTTATTGTTCAGTAAAGCAATGCCCCTCTTGAATTGTCATAATTGATCAATTATTTGTTTGTATATTAATATGAAGTTATTATGACATAAATTTGATATTGCCTATCTCCAATACAGTCATAAAATCCTATATTTATGCTGATTATATTATATTAATGCCCAAATTAACTAGCGTGAAATATTTAATTGAGTATTAGATACCTTATCAAAATCTTTACAGAACTACTCAAACATTGATTAATATTGGTTATGTTTAAAACATTCCAAATAAATGCAAGCAACAAGTTTCATTTATTTCATCATTTAAATTATAATCTTTGATAATTGAGTTCTTTACTTAACATAAAATCATAATATTATAATAATTATAATTATTTTAAATGGGTTATATTACATTTATATATTTAGCACAAACTTATAATTGAATTATACATTGAGTTCATTGATAATAACTTCCCTTCATATTGCCACACAAGCAAAACTATTTGATTCTGAGAACTGGGGAGAGATTTTTCAAGTGCACTGTAATGGATTTCAACAACCCTAACCTAACTTTATTTACGTATTGACAGCTCCTGGCTACACTATTGACAAATAGTACGTACGCCAATAAGACGGGCAAAATTGGCTAACTCTTGTGTTTAATGGCATTCAAAATTTCGGCAGTATCAACCACGTAAGGTATCCTCGACGTACGAAATATACAACGTTAACTCTAACGACGGCAAGGTCGGTCAAAACATTGTCGCGTGTTACACAATCTTTTCCGCTCCAAAGTTTAGTGTTTTCAATGTAAATGGGCACCTAGACAGAGTTATGTGGCCGTCCGCCGCGCGGGGCACGTCCGCGGCCGCCGGCCGACCTGCTGTCGACCACCAACGAGTCCATTACACACCGCGATTAAACACTCCGAAAAGTAAATAAACTAAAAAAACTGCTTACCTATCATACAATGTCACATTCCGCTCAATAGGACACAAGCTCTACTGTCTCGTGTTCGATATCATCCTGGAAAATCAAACGCAACATTACAGTCCGGCTCAGACGCAAGGCAATATCAGTCCTATGGTCACTCGCTCACTACTCCCAAAACATATGATACGCCACTATTGTTCCGCCCCGGGTCCGCCTGGGGCACTGTCTGACACTTATTTTCGATTATTCACATCCGCTCACTAGACTAGAAATACGCGATTTTCCACACGAATCAAATCCACTGATTTATGTTCCAGTGACGCAAAGCTCATATATCGTGAAGAGCAGCAGCCATTTTGAAATGTACGGGGAGTGCAGTCACGGCATGGAACATTTGTAAATTACAGTCGTTCCCGGCTTCCGCAACACTATATCCTTAGCTGGTTGCTACATAAACTTTATACATTATCCATTTTCACACTTTAGGTCACAAAACTTCACTCCATTTTCTTATTGAAACTCTCCAAAACAACCTAAGCGACATCCGATAATTCCAGCTTACCCCATTTGCATGACACACATAGAATTGAAAAAAAAGCACTCAAAACACATAAAAACGTACATAAAACGTGTCGCGCCAGATCATAAGAAGTTAAAGCATCGCATCAATATATCAGTCCAGTAGAAAAATCGCTAAAAAGATTGGTATATATTTTACAAATAGTTATTCGGTACGAACAATAACAACGGACGCCATTTGCAATTTTCAACTTGACATGCGCATTGACTCGAAGGAGACAAACATACGTGACATATGTTTTGAACGTAGTCCGAAATGACTAAAGATTATATAGTAAAATGTTGATTTAATAAGTATTCATGTTATTCCCGTTATAAAAAAACATAAATAATAATATTGATATAAACAGCATTATTTTAAGGATATATATATATTTTTATTTCATTCATCATGATTTACGAAGGCTGCAATACAAAGTTACAAGATCTAACTTTCATGCTCCACTGAAGGCTTTCTCTTATTGGTCCACAGTGTAATCTCCATGTTTTTGTATTAACATACGCATTTTGTATTGGCTGCCGCCATGAAACGTGAGGACACGAATCACTTCCTGTTATAAAAGTATGTACCTATATGTTTTATATAAAAATAGTCAAAATTAAATAAAGAGATTTAGTCAACACATAAATAGAGGAATAAACATTTTAGGAATTGGTAGAAATATTAAACGATCGATTCATTTATACTTTATTACGTTAATTAATAGAACACAAATTAACCAATTTATCGATTTAGTTATAACCAAAAAAAAAAAGAACATTCTGAGCAATTCACACAGAAAAAACATTAATGTTCCCTTATACTGTGGATTAATAAACAACGTCAAATATTAAGGCTGTAACAGACACCACAATATAATAACGTAACGTATACTCTGAGTTTTTATATTTGACATCAAGACTTAACATGTATATTCTATTTACTACTTACAAGATACTTTTCTTTGCAATAAACTTAACATACAAAATAAAAGACATGAATTTAAAGCAATGTTTTATTTAACCATGTGTTGATTATCTTTTAAAGCTTCACTGGGTACCGATTGGAACAGTCCTTTTCTGGCCATTTCATCTGCCCAGTCTTCGAATTCTCCGCGCCTGTAAAAAAAACAGTTTATACCAGAAATGACTATACCAATACTAACAAGACGCTAATTTGGAACCAAATGATTAATTGTTTTAAAATCGATTTATTTTTGAATCGATAAAACGATGACATTATTCTGCAATTTTTTTATCTGTACGCCTACACATTACTTTCTCACTTTGCGATTTTAACAAAACGGCATTACAAAACACTGGCAAATATTTCATTTGCTATATATTTATAAAGCCTGACTGTATAATGGTTTGAGGTAATAATCAAAGTAACTTGTATACGGAGAAAATTCATAAGCAGAAAGCCAGGACAACGTTGAGACACAGTTTAGAAGGAAACTAATATAATGTCTTTATACTTTTTTTTTAAATTAATCCTGTGCCATATTTATATCATATTTATATAACCCGTAATTATATAATATTTATATGAGTTGTGTTTATTAAGCCTTTTTTGAAAAAGGGGATCGCACTGTTGAAATACCCCGTGACAGTACTATTAAATTATAAATAATTAATTTCTTAGATATCAAATTGCATCAGATTTAATGTACCAAAAAGCAACCTAATGCAATTAGTACCAAAAAAGTACATCAGTAAAATTATACATACATACATATCTTCACGCTGGGTCCCTCACGGGGTAGGCAGAGAGTACGAAGTGCCAAATATCTCTATCCTTACA
>DWGC01000018.1:0-11935 GCA_018246855.1 Mysoria catomelaena
GATATTAGTGGATATTATATACATTTTAATGTTCTAAATGTATTTTGTTACAACTAACTTTATGCTTAAATTTATATAATTATATATTCACAATTTACACATGGACATGTCAATAATAATGTAAATGGTCGACGAAATCTTGGAATTTACTGCTCTAAGTTCTTGTCAGAATGGATTTCAGTAGAAATAGACTCGGCAGTGGAGAGCTATCTAAAGAATTCGCTGAATTGCAAGTTTACCACACGTGTGATGTCGCTTGTTACAGATGGCGCCACTGTTGCCTCCCACTTTCCTTCCCCCCTACCCTTCCCGAATTCCCTCATTCACTTCCCCGCGTCTACATAACGAACTAATTGTGAAACTCTATACACGTTTTAATTTTATGTTAAAATTACCGTTTAATTGAAATAGTGATTACCTTTAAAATAAATGCAAAGGACCTCGTCAAATGTCACACGTCACCTGCTTAAATGCCAGGGATAAATGTGTTCAAAATAGCGCATATGAATAATTAATGTGAATAAATTAATGTTTTTAATCAGTTTTATTTTTATTTTAAAATAAAAATTGTTCAGTTTTTTTTATTAAAGATTTCGTTTCGGACCGCTTATTAAATTATAACACAAAGAAAATTCTTCTCTCGGCAACTCTGTAACATGTTACTGATTATAAATAGTTCCAGATTACTTGAAATTAAACGTATATTTGTTGATACAATAGTTGTACCTGCCGGGCGATGAATGCAGGCTCGATGGTTACGCAAGGTTAACAATTCTCGATGTGCGTGAGTCACAAGTGTTTTTTTTTTTGTCTATGGAGGAGGCCTATGTCCAGCAGTGGACTGAGATAGGTTGATGATGATGATAAAAGATATATGAAATATATTTTGAACAGACTGTATTTAACTGGCTCGGAAATTGGATATGTGCCGGGTGTATGACAATAGGGTAACCACCCATTCCGTAGTGGGACTTACACGTAACTGGTGAAACGTGGGAGTGTACTACACTCCTGTGCCTACCTCTCCGGAGATTACAAGTGTGATCTAAAGTACGTATTTAGAATAGAAACATATTGCAGAAGTAAATACGAAACGACTCTCTCGAGTGTAGTATAATAAATTTTGCTCTAATACTCTGGGCAAAATACCTTTACATCTCACGTTCCATTGTATATATATATTATTACTTTATGTATATTAATCAACAGTCTGGTTACCAAAGTATATGGTTAAAAAGTTTTTGCCTAGCTTGGAATTCAGTAGTTGTCTGTTGTTTGAATAAATATTACGTTATGTTTGTCTTCATATAGAAATTCGTCTATTCTGAGCGCAGCTTCAACAAGCAGCATGAATTTTTGAAACAGTATATAATACAATTCATGTAGCCGTCCTACAGAAAGACCTCAATAATGAATGGTTTATTTCACAAAGAGTTCCTTAGGTGCGATTTGAAGACCAACACCATAATATCCTTATATTTATGTTATGTTATTTAGCTTGTTCGCTTTTGTTGAGTTACGTTCCAATTCTGTTGATCGTTTTATAGAAAAGTGTATAAAGTTGTAGTTTGATTAAAATATAAAGTTTTTTGATATCTTGGTTTATTTTATTTGAAAACCTCAACAATCTGTGTCCAATCTACAATTTATTATACACTTTAAGTTTATAATATAATTGTGGTAAGTCGTTTTGTATCTATCCTAACCTATCACAACCTGTCCAAATGTCAACTACAAAATGCGAAAAGGAACACACTGCGCTGTGATTTGACTAAAATATTGAAACGAATTTCATGATAACCAAATTTCTTAGAACATAGTGTTTAAGAATTGCACACAAAAGAAGAAGCAATGCAGGTATACTGCATCCAATAAATGCATGAGACTATTGTCGCGTCCTTGACAGGTTGAAAGTGTCATTCAAAAACACGTAAAAGTAAAAATTACTGTTTAAATATAAAATTGTAATCACATTAATTGTCAATCATTTTACCTCGCTCTTACGATCATTTTACCTCCCTCTTAGAATCATTTTACCTCCCTCTTAGAATCATTTTACCTCCGTCTTAGAATCATTTTCCTTCCTCTTAGAATCATTTTACCCTCTTCTTAGAATGGTAATTAGGAAAACCATAGTCTGCCACGCTTACCAAGTGCAGGTTCAACACAATACCTGTGTCGATCCACCGCTTCATCAGGATAAACACCAACACCTTAACGATCAGAATCAATCATTTGACAAACACATTCATTTTATTATGACATGTAACATGCGTCACACCTATAATGATGTACAATCTTCATGAGACAGTTCTGTTTCGTTTTATACATCGTGTGTGAAATAAGTAGATAAGATATCAGTACTTATGGTCAAATGATCATCACAATATGGATACAAAACGTTATGGGTATCACTTACTCGTGTCCCATCTACGACACCATCAAGCGCCGTCTAGACCTTATTACAGTTTATAAGATTTTTTGTGATTTTAAGTAAGCCATTATATCCTTGTGGTACTGGTTGCAAATTCTCAATGGCATATTTATGCACTCTGTGAGAACCACAAACTTTTTATTTTATACCGACCATTATACTGCCGTTATAATAAATGCGCCCTTAAATTTTCTGTTGAACCTGGTCCATTAATTATTTTTTAAGAAGAGAAATTCGTTTACTGAAACCGTTTTATTATCGCACGACCTCGATTAAATCATCGATTTAATCGAGGTTTTTCAACATTGACTGACGCATTTTTTCGTAGAATGTTGAGATCTAAGCGTTCTTGTTAACCACGCATTACTAAATTTAGTGATCTAATATTTAACATAAGTTCTGTGGGTGAATACTTTGTTAGTAAAAATTTGAAACTATTGAGTACGAGTTGAATATTTCCTAATTATTCACGCCACTCTTTATATCGACAAATATTTACCACGTGTCTACGCTGACCACACGTGTAGCATGTTACAGCTGTTTTTTTCTTTATTACTTTAAATGCACTTGGAGTATTATTTCATATTGGTCCAGAGCAGTTACTCAGCTTGCGCTATTATTAAATCGTTGGCCGTTGTATCCGCAATAGTAACACCTAGAAAAGTTTTCCATCATACCAGTCATTAATATCTGTATTGGAATCATTCGGGTCAAACTTTAGTAGTAACGATTCACTCAGGTCAGTAATCACTGTAGGCATCTATTGTATAGATAGGATTCGAGTGAGTAATTTCTCCATGTTATTGAAGCTTATGAGCGTACATTGAATCTCGAGGTTCTGCTTCATTTTGCACCTCGTGCGATCCCATTTCTGATGATGGCGCTACCGGATCCTTTATCGAAAATTTGTATCCAAATCTTCGTCCGTGTTCATTATAACAAAGCGATTCGTGCGCTAACGTTCCACCAAGATGTTCTTCTTTTTTTCTTCTTGTTGACGGTTGCGCCGCGCTACTACCGATGTGACGCTTCGCTAGAGTGACTATTCCAACAGCCGTCACTCTTGACATTTTTTATTTCTTTTTTTCATAGACTTATTAAAAGTAGATTGGCGGGGTTAGCCCAAAATGTGTCTACCTAAAAAAAGAGAACCTATCAGTAGATTATACAGATTAGTATTATACAGAGGTATAATCTATGTGATTAGGAAAAGATAAGTATGGATCTCTCATCTTCCCTTTTTTATTATTTGTGGGACACGCGCACTCACTGGCCTGCCTATGGCTCGCCTACTCTATGTATAATAACTTAATGCTTTTTTCACGCGTCGTCTCAAATACAAAGATGTTGCGAAAGCTTATCGAATTACAAATATGAACAGCTGTAGTTAATCTATGTTGTTTCATTGAGCTAATCATGTGTATAACTTTGTAATCATCCAACACTCCGTGAATTACCTTAGCCTACTGATTCAACTATTGATTTATTGATTTTAACGACATCTACTAGCAACCGTTCTCAACCTTATAACTTTAGCGTTATGACAGTTCCCAGTGGTGGACAACAATGTGCTCATCGACAAATTTATCATTAGCATGTAGCATGTTTTTATATTCGTTGGAATAGAGCGTACTTGTTTAGAATTCAGCCTTCTACTCAGTAGGACATGAGTTCGTAATCAGATGGGCACATAATTAGACAGGTCCAGGGTTTGACCTTTCGTCAGGTGCTATCGAGTTTTTGTAATCCTAATTAAAATTCCTGGTACCCTTGTTGCCTGGATTTGTGCCCAGTATATGGCAATAGCTTCAACCCATAGTCCATTCCATACACTCCTCTGCCAACTCCTTCGTGAAACACAGGCGTGATATTATGTTCAAAATATGAACATATTTACAACCCCTGCATTATAAATAATTTGTGACGCGTCGCCGACATCCAATCGATGAGAAATAGGTCACCATTGCTACACCCGCCATCAGCTTTGCCACACGTCGTATTTCCTAAACGCGTAATTGTTGTCACGGCTATGTGTGTGTTGTAGTTACACTTTAGTTTGGAATATTTTAAGGAAATTCGTGACCACTCAAGTAATAGAATCTCTAACGAGCCAAATTTTATAGTCAATTTACACTGCGACATGAAGAATCAGCAAGTCAATGTAGATTACTGGGCGATGGTCAAAGCGATGTTCGTGTACGGGGCACTGACAGCGCTCTGCTGGCTGATGTTACGGCTTTTCAATACTGTATTCATGTTGCCACGGAGACTGCGAGCTCAGCAGGCAAACATACAGAACACTTTAGAGGATCTTCAGGTACGTTCCGACGAGTGACGTCATGGAAAGGTTTGAACTTTCAAGCTTCGGTGCCTGTTCACCGTTCTAGCCATTGACTATCTTAACTAAGACAATTACCTACTTATACCAAAATAGTATATACTTATACGAACCTGGTCATTTCATCATGCTTTGTTACTAGCTCTAAAATGTCAGCTCTGAATGTAAGCTATAATGTTTATAGGTATAGGTTTATATACCTAGCTCGTTCCTAACTTCAGGTATTTTTTTTTACTATTTAATAGAATTTGTATAGCCATGTAAAAATGCCCTCAGCGTACCTATCCGTATAGCAACAATTACTAAATACGTAGTAAAAAGAAAAATTATAAAAGAATTATAATTTCACGATTTCATCGCCAATATTTCACATACGCGAAAACATAACAAATTCTCTTATATTGAAGGAAATAAACATACCTGTCAATAATTTATCAACATTATACGCAAGTTACGTAGATGTAAACCAGCCTTGACAGTAACCATACGGTGTTTCTAAATAGGTAGTTAACACGTCGTGTTGAAAGCTAAACGGGAATGTTTGTCGAACTCCCCTTGAACACAATGCAAGACTTCCGTCAATATCTTTTTCACCAGCTGCAAGTGAGGTACTCTTAAATAACCCCGCTTTCATAGATTCATAGCAGGCAAAGGATTACCTAAGCCAGACTACAGATACTGGCTTAAGGGGAACGAATTAAGTATCCGAAATCGGCGAGTATGTATAAAGAGTGATGAATGTAGAAGAAATGCGGCAGGTTCGTAGGGGTAGAGATATTTGCCACTTTGTGGTCTCTGAATACCCCGTAAGGAACCTGACGTGAAGATATCATACAAAATAATTCATAAATTCGTCAGGTGATTTGTATATATCTGAGTTATATAAAGTTATATTAACTACAATCCTCACAAATCTACACAGTGGGGTACCGGCCATTCATGTAGAATGCGTTCGAAAAACATTAATTTTCTGAATTTTTCAATGTGATAAAGTAAGTAGATACTAATAGTATTAATAAATTATGATTTATTTAATCAACGTAGTGAGTGATATCAACGTAATCCAAACAGATAATAATAAATTAAGACAAAATGAAATGCTATGAAGTTGTAATAACATGAATTTTGATTTTTTATTTGAAAATGTTGTATATATCTTTCTGGTACATTTAATAATTTCAATTCCTATTTCATATTATTTACGTAACAACAATGATGCACGCGACGATTTTAATATTTTTTGCCTTGCCTTCATCATGCGGCATGCGGACTGGAGACCACGGAGCATGGCGCATCACTTGGGTTCTTGTCCGCTACCGCCAGGGCATTTAGCCGTGCGGCCGCATCACACCGCGATGTGCCCGCGCCGGGCTTAGTCATTGCCGGGATGCATTTTCTATCCCACCCAAAACAAAATTTATTAATTGAAACCAAACGCATTAGTCATTTTAATCACATTTGGTGCCAATCAAACTAATATAACTAGGTTGAGGACAGACCGATAAACAGAACAACGGATCATGATAATTAAAGAATGTTGCAAACATTCAAATGCGAAACTCACTCTGCTGATAACTGTTTTTTAATAACAATAGGTTAGCTTTTACCTACATTATCACCCGATGCCTAGCGATAAGTAGCCTAAGATGTAACTCGCTTGCCTAAGAATTACCTGATCATCCTCGACTTCCCATGATAGAGCCGAGGTATAAACAAAACAATATGACAACATAAACCGTACTGCGTAGAAAATAATCTTATCTTGCATGAAAACAAGCGCCCAAAGTGATATCTAAAGTAAACGGAACGAAGTTTTATTAATTCCTTATGTATTTGTTAGTGTACACAGTTGAAAGGTTAACGTCCCACAAAATGCATGACAAAATATATCTTGTTGTTATCCCGTGTTCGTAGAAATATTTATACGATACCTACTACGGTACCTACTGATTATTTCAATAGTATGTATAATATCTCACGTTTCTGGCCAATAATAATGTTATCACAAATTAGAATTCTTTCATTGGAACTCATAAATTCTCTCATTAAATGGTACACAACATAACCAAGATGGATGGATGAAATGCAATAAATACAAATTATGTATTTAAATTTTATAATCCAACGATTATGAAATAAAATTCTCTTGAGTGCCTCGATAGTCGTATTGGTTGCAAGGGTGACTACCGATCTAGAGGTCTTTCGTTCAAATCTTGTCGGATACTATTGAATTTTTCTAACTTAGATTTTCTAGTAGTGGCTTGGAGTTTGGTTATATACGTGATGTATGGCAATAAACTCACTATTGCCGAAGTGTACTACTCTCCTTAGCTTATTTTGAGGTTGTCTATGTAGAGATCGCTTATTAGCTATAATGCCGCCTTTTGTGTACTGTCCATTTTCTTGATTCGATGTTAAGTTTCTATTATCTCTTATAACTCCTGGTTCGTTTTTCATTATACGAAAATTCGTACCTACTGGTAAAATTCAATTTTGTTTTATTATATCATCTCCATTATACAGTTCACGCCTTTACTCAAACGCAGATAATATGCGGATTGTTATGTTGATATTGAGGCCACAGTCTAGTACCTTATCAGCAATATTCGGATAATACTCACATTTCAGTAATCACTTGTCTGCTGTACTTATCTAATCTCACGCGAGATTTAAGAACTGCTATAATGTTCAAACGATCCAACCGATCGATATTATTTTTATATTTTCAATTGCTTCAAGTTCAAATCGTAACATTACACCTTAAATCCCCAAAGAGGTAGATAGAAGAGTGTACTATACTCCTATCATCAACTGCTTTAAAATATTTAAAATTATTTATTTGTGTTACTACCAGTGAAGAAATTTTATTGGTTATTTATACGCGTGTACATACTAGTGATGCAACGAATGTCTCATTTTTAAACATTCGCGAATGTGAATGCGGATGCCAATATCTGCTACCGACATTAGTTACATCCCTAGTACACACCTCTCGAAAATCTGGTAAAAAATCTAAATTTACTACTGATTTTTACAACAAAGTGATTAAATACGTTTTCAGAAGCGCTTTCCGGACTTAAATATAACAGAAGAAGATCTGAAAAACGCTGAAAAAGAACTGGAAAATTTCACCAAAGAAAACGACGAAGACAATAATAGAACCAAGGACGCCGAGCAAGAGAAACATGAAAACAAGAAAACTATATAAAAGTTAACAATATTCAAGTAAACTTATTATGGTTATATTAATGTGAGAGTTTATGTAGCTTTATAATTATGAGGCACATTTAAACAAGTACTTGTAGTAGATTTAGGAAAATATACCATAAAACCGCACTCTACTAGTAATTCACAAGTATAGCAACTTAATTTATTTCCTTGGTTTCTAATACATACATACGTACATATAAATCGCGCTATGAGAGTTAAATTGACATGCATTCAGAATCTTACATTTGCTCTCCATACATACGGAACGCAGCAATTCGAACAGATTAGCAAAAAAAATATAGTAAAAGGTAGAGTTCCTTTAGAATTGACTGCCTCGTTGTTCGTGTTGGTAGCAGGTGCGACTGCCGATCGGGAGGTCCCGGGTTCGATTCCCGGGTCAAACACTACAAAATTTTCTAATTCAGATTTTCTAGTAGTGGTTCGGAGTCTAGATAAGTGCCCGATGAATGGCAATAGGCCCACCACCTATTCCATAGTAGGACGTAATCGTAACCTGTGAAACGTGGGAGTGTTCTGCATTCCTCTGCCTACCTCGTCGGGGATTACAGGCGTGAAGTTACGTTACGTTTCCTTTAGAATTGTTACTGGTATTTTATCACGTAACCGTAAGAATTGTTACTTTATTATATCATTTAACCGTTTATGCCGCGCTAGTAAATTCAGTAAGTTGTAAAATGACCGCAATGACCCACAGGCCTCCACAAGACTAATCCTAATGCTTTGTTCTTTAACTACCACTTGGTATGGTTCGATAAAAAAATACGAAAACATATTTACAATTATCAAATAAAATAGAATTATTGATAAATGTTATCAATCACGATACTTACCGTAGTACAAATATTTTTATTGTAAGTATAACAATTCCTAAGCGTGTATATTCTTTGGGGTGTACGATATCTATCCAGCCAGCCAACATGATAGGAACCTATTTTCAACAGTGGAACAATTAAAATCTTGGTGTTAAATGTGATAATATTTCGTGTCATACAAGAGTAATGGGTTAAGCGAATGGGAAATTTATTTTTATATTATTTTGTACAATTATACCAAAAGTATAACTTATGGTGTTCGTTCACAATTAAAAACGATACAGATTCATGTATTCCTTTCTATACTCGTTGTGGTTAGAATTACTCTTAGGGATGCCCTTTAAACAAACATATTTTCAATAAGAGCTTGTATACTCTACATTTTCTCCCCTTAAACTTTAAAACTTTTGCTACATGTCTACAGGCTGTTATGTATTCTGGGTATTGAATATATAATTAAGTGATTAATTGCTTTTATTAACATTCAAATTTAGTCAACATCTATCTATGTTAGACAGTAAATTTTCTATAATTTAACCTGCAGATGCCGCTTTTAAGCGAAACATTTCGTTCCGCCAGCGCTTACAGATGGCGCTGAGTCCGCTCACAAAAGCTGGCAGAACCGGCCCGGAGGCGTGGCCTGGCCGGAGCTTTCACCCCAAGTAAACTTTATCGATCGGTACATTTACGAATACCGAATTTTACGAACGTAAATAGTTTTTTGACATCGTTTTCGGTGTTTTACCAAAACAGTTAAGCTACTTATTGTATAACTTACGGCCTCGATATGTAATAGATGCGTGCTGTTATCAAGCGGGCGACGTGTAAACATTGACACTGAACAATAGTAATGTAATCAGTTGTTGAAACACATCGCCGCCCGTCAGCCGTGTGTCCGCTCACATGAGCTATCGTTGCGTGTGATAAGTTGCGCTGGTGAGACGACTGCATGGTGTATTGCATTGGAGCCGACTTCACAATGACCAGGTCCAGCTACAGACCGCTCGTGCCCCGCTCCTCGAATAACTCGCTGGAGAACCGAGAAACTGAGTGAGTTTTCTTCATATTCTGTTTATTAATCTTTGCTTGTATATTTGTGTTAAATTATTATATAAAATGTTTTCATATAGGTGTTTAATGTTATAACTGTGATCTTATATATATTAACACGTTTAAGATTTGTGTCATGTTCAAGACGGGATCGGTGTTGTTGGAGTTAATATATTCATATTATATTAGTAATAAATTAAAGTACTAATGCAAATTATTATCTGTATACGTAAATATGCTATTTTTATTTGATATGACATTCAAACATGTCAATCAGATGACAGATTTACGATCACAGCGCAAAGAAAGCAGTGTGATCTGATTGGTTAAACTTTCATACCGTTTCTAAGAAATCGAAAAAAATTTTGAATCAAAGTTTAATTTATATGAAATATAATAACGGATATATATTGAAACTGTTACCTGTTCAGGTAAAGTATGAAAAAGATTACAGAAATTCATAAGAAAGCAAATAACAAAATTTCATTAAGTGCGTACTACGCGGTATGTAAGTAAATTCAGATTACAAATTCGTTCCGTATATAAAACATGATTTTATTGCTCTAGAAAAAAATGCTTCAATTATTATTATTATATCGCTTCGCTACATCTCTTACAGGGCCCCCAGAGGGTACCAAATAATATAGGTATAAATATGTTATGTACGTAAATATATCTAAATATGTTTATTATTTACTCAGACCTATTATCGTTTCACTGTTGGAACACGAGTCTCCTCTCAGAAGGAAAGCACAACTTGAGATTATTTTAAGATTATTCAAAAATAAAAATGTTCTCTAAATGTGTGTGAAGTATTCCTCTCATTTTGAGAATTCAACCTCTAACCCTCGCAATCTGAGAACATGTTTATACAGTATAATAATCTTCTACGTTTTCAAAACAGTTTCATGGACACGGCAGTGATGGAAAAATGTAACGATTTATATTATAAAAAAAATCATATCACTATTTATGCCAGCATAAAACACACAATAGTCATACAATTGCAAGAATAGCATGTATACTAGTTATAAAATTTTATTTCGATACATTTCTTGTATATTGTAATTAATAAAACAATTCCAATGTTGGAATCTTCAAGTGCTCACAGTTCACAGGCGCGTCCTAATTGTTACAAGGCAAAAACAAGTGACAAACAATAGATAATTAACGATAATTATGTATAATAACTATGTATAATAATTATCTTTCAATGTACATATATACATGCGCGCATATAATCAATTATAATTTATATTAATTATGAGTTTCTTCTTCGTTACCACAGTGCTACGTTTTTAGAATATCGACACCTATTCACATATATGTGTCCCTTTTTTCTATCCACCTGACTGTTTCGTTGGCCAAATGGTCTTGCGAGCGTGACTGCTGATCTAGGGTACCGGTGTTTGAATCCTCACGTTGGGGTACCATAGGATTTTTCTAACCTAAAATCTCACTTATATTTTCTAATTAAAATATCTAGTAACGGCTCGCAATCTATATTTAACGATAAGCTCACCCCATATTCCATAGTGGGATATAAACGTAACAGGTAAAAAGTGGGAGAGTACTACACTTTTCTGCCTACCTCTTCGGGGACTACCGGCATGAATATATTTTTGTACATAATTTCCAGTTTTTATTATTTTCGAAGTTGATAGCCACGCAGTCGATATACGCATATATTTGTACAGTTTTATCTGAAAGACAATATTGTACTCTATGTATGTAAAACGTAACTTCACCCCTTTAATCCCCAAAGAGGTAGGAAGAGGAATGCAGAACACTCGCACGTTTCATCAGTTACGTTTACGTGCTACTATGGAATAGATGGTGAGCCTATTGCCATGTATTGGGCACATATCCAGACTCCAAACCACTACTAGAAATGGAAATTAAAAAATTTTGTAGTGTTCGACCCGGGAATCGAACTCGGGACCTCGCGATCGACA
Source organism: Mysoria catomelaena (assembly GCA_018246855.1). Lineage (NCBI taxonomy): Eukaryota > Metazoa > Arthropoda > Insecta > Lepidoptera > Hesperiidae > Mysoria > Mysoria catomelaena. The sequence goes on from DWGC01000018.1 coordinate 11,821, forward strand.
GTCGCACTTGCAACCAACACGACCAACGAGGCAGTCATATACTATTAACTTCGAAACCGGAGTGCGTGTATAAGGACAGCGTTGAATAGAGAAGAACCACATGAGATCTCTCTAC
>DWGC01000019.1:0-11800 GCA_018246855.1 Mysoria catomelaena
AAAGTACCACCGACTTATATATATATATTTAAAGCAGACTAACGTTACCAATTGTAAATTATTAGACGTATGTCTGTCTGTCCTTGTGGATGCGTCAGTATATTTGTAACAAAAGATTGCGTGCAGGTGTAACCCGGTCAGTTGAACCCATAGTAAGTACAATTTGTTCATTGGATCGGGTGTCACCTAATCTTTCGTTCTACCGTTTAACACTTGACCGACCGCCATTGAAATAGAACTGTAGGTAACAATGTATGTGCTCGCGGCACAACGCGCAATACCTGGCATTACATTGCATCTGAAGCCCATCGGGTTCCCGCGACATGTCACGTACTGTTACATATCAAAATTCTAAGATGGAATGAGAGAAGCGAATTCTGGTTTAAAGTTCAGGAATGAGATGCCCTTTCCTAAATGTATATTGCTGAGTGTATTGGTGTGTATTACATACCTTTGGATTATTTGGCACCACCTGCAGGACTAAGCGACATGTATATTTTGTCAATTTTACTGTCGAGCACCCGGTGAACGAAAAATGTAGCTTTTCCATGTAATTCTCTAAGCGCAGTTTTGACTTATGTTGGGTAAAGTATCGAAGCTCAATTGATATTCTTAAATGTAAAACTTTTTACATTGCAATAAAATAACGAAATGTAATGACAGGCTTTAGGCTCGACGGACCATTAGATTATTACATAATTCAATTTGATTTTTTTTAAATACATTCATACATTTTGGCACTGAGAAAATTAACAATCCCTTTAGAGCAAGTGCACGAGTACATTCGAATTGTTTAAAAAATAAATACATATGTATGTCCTTTGACATTAACTTTAAATAAGGAAATTTGTATAAGATAAATTTACAATTATCAAAAAAGCCATATGGATTACATTGATTCATTCTCATTGTTAACCGTTCATCGTATTTCACAACTGTTAACATATTTTTCAAACCAGTTTGTAACTTCTTTGAAACCTCTTAATATTGGTATCTAGCACAGGTATGAAATAAGTGTGTAACCTACGTTGAATCATGTTTTGTTATTTTATAATTAAAGTTATTTGCACTGCAGACGAATGTTGGTTGCAGAGAGAACGAGCTGCTGTCATAATTAAAAGTTATACCTTAAATACACACATAGAATGGACGTACCGAATATGTTATACCGCTACGCTTCATTTATCTATTTTCGATAACTTTTTATCGATACTTTTAAATTAAAATAAACTTTGTTGTACAATTCGTACCGCTACATAGTACTTAATAAGTTGTTTGAGATTTTAATATTAAGACAATGTTTTATAACGTTCTTTTGAAAAAGGGTTGACTGGGGGAGAAAGTTATTAGGAATTAAGGGTGTTCTTGTAATTTAGTTTGTTGTAACTAAGGTATTACATAAGAAGCATTTAATAAATTAGTAACATAATAGACTCATTACGTTCTGCTGATCTACATCTGGGCTGTAAACACTACATTAGTGTACCGGGGTCGGCAAGATTATCGGAACGCGAACGTAAACAGATTGGAGTAGGCGGCGCGGTGACGGGAAAACTTATTCTATGTGATCCATGCAATATTTATAATTATGAATGTAGCGAGCGATTGAGCATAATGAGTGTACCTACTGTAGTGACAGGTGAATTTAGTCTTAGGAATAATTTTAACATTGACAAACATTGGCGCAGTTCATTCTGGCCCTGTATTGCTATTGTTTTATAATTCTAATAACTTTGGTTGCCTAAAGTTGTACTTTCTTTTAGTTCAGATTTAACCTTTCTCCTACCAAGACTCATTTCATTTCCAGGAGAGAAACGATGACGAAAATGTCGTTTTTTTTTTATTAAGATTCAAGTACCCACTATGATCATGTTATAGTTATGCAAAAGTTTGTAATGTTAAAAATGTCTTCTTTCAAAAAGAATAATGATATAATAATGTGAAACACGTTCCGATGATTTGGATATTTAATTGAACATGCAGACGAAAGAATCTCAAAAAATATATTCAATGCGAATAATGATGATGAAGAGGTGGCAAAAGTTTTATTAACCGGCGAACGTATATCAAGCAAGATGAATGCAGCGAAATAATTCAGCCGTACTCGGTGCTCTCTGCCTACCCCGTAAAGTCCTGATCTCATAACATTATAACAGTAAAAGCTATTTGTTACATTGCTTACTCTCCGTAAGCTCTACCTCGCCAAGCGCATTAGCCACCAATTGATATGCTTCCTTTAAAAAAAAATTAACTCTGTAAATGTATACGCTCTTTACGTGTAATCAAGATTAATTACAAAATTCTTATTTACTTTGACTACCTCTTTATTCGTGTTGGTTGCAGGTGCGACTGCCGATCGGTACGTCCCGTGTTCGATTCCCGTGTCGAACACTACAAAAATTTTCGAATTTAGATTTTCTAATAGTGCATCGGAGTCTGGATATGTGCCCGATGCATGGCAATAGGCTCACCACCTATTCCATAGTGGGACGTAAACGTACCTGGTAAATGGTGGGAATGTTCTACATTCCTCTGCCTACCCCTTCGGGGATTACAGGCGTCAAGTTAGCTTTACGTTCTTTTTTACATCATTCCATAAAAAATATTTATAAGCAACGCTGCGACAGGTATTTTAAAACATTTAAAGTTAATTGTCAATCTTTCCAGACCTCGATCTACCACACCTACGGAAATACAAAACCGGGACTCTACATAGAGAATACAACGTTTCATTTGAACGAACATGCAGTGTAGACCTCATTGAACTAGATTGGATAATCCGCCGACCTACGTTAACTATTTTAGTTTAACGAATGTATAATCTCATGTGCAACACCCTCGATGCAATATTGTCCTTGTTACGACACTCGTATTCCGGGATGTTAATACAAGTTTGAACAATTGGTTTAATATTGCAGGTTTAAAAAAGTTTGAAGAAAGTATAAATCATTTTTACAATGGTTAATAATAAAGATTATTTGATGAGTTTAAAAGATTTCTACTTCTTTAGTTATACATTGCCAAGATCGCCGAATCGAAACTATTGAAGCTGGCATCGTGAAATTTGCCCAATGACTTACTGATATAATGTCAGGAAAGGATTTTTAGAAATTATATAACTAAGTTGATTAATAGCTTCTTAATATTCGTATTTGTGATTATGGCTTCTAACAAGAGTTTACTGTATTATTGAAAAATTCTTTTGTAGGTAACATACATATGTTTGAAATCATTAAAGGACGAAAATAAGTTCTAAAGTTAGAAATATAAAAATTATTACGTAGGGAAATAAAACTTCACTATATATTTTTTTTTTAAACTAGCTCTGAAAAAATAATTTACATTTTATAACCGAAACTGCAAACTCATTCATTTCACCGCCCGCTCCGTGGCGCGTAACTAAAACCTGGACGTTGTGTATGTGCTTTCAAAAAGCTTTTTGTTATAGCGAGTAGCAATGCGAAACATGCAAATTACTTTATTTCAATAATTTCATATAACACTTAGGCTTAGCAGCGCACGTAACGCAGAGATAGATCACAGATTGCTGAATTTTTCTGCTCAATCTACATTAGATAATACTTATACCTACTAATTCTAATACTAATACTTACACTATTCCTTTGTAATTTACACACTGAAATCTTTCTGAAGATCACTATGTTGAAACGATTAATATGTTTCAAATATTTCCTGAGGTCAAATCACACATTTAACCTGTTTGATTTTCTTTTATATTATGACATAGTATATATACTTGTACTATTTCACACTAAACATATTATTACATTACTTACTTTATAATATTATTTACTATTGGGAATATTTTTATCTAGGTATGCAACATTTTTATTACGTAGATTTTCAAATACTTTTTTATTCCCATTTCGTCGTTTAGTTTTCCATATCATGAAATTGAATTCGAAACGTATCTTGTTTGAAAATATTTTTACCGCGAATGTACTTAAAATCGAGCGATGGAATGGAAGCCGCATTTAACGAGTGATGTCGAGTATTATTTTTGTGATTCGAACAGTTCAATAATTCTTTACGCATTTTATGTTAAAAATTGTTAAACACTGCTGCTGCTGCACAAACAATAACAGTGAATATCGTGGTCGGTAGCTACGATTCATGAGTTGAGAGCTCAAGGTTTAACTTTTAGTAATCGAACAGACGAACACCTAGATACACGTCGAAGGCAATAGTATAAGAAAATTGTGTTGATACCTATCGGCTTGGGGTTCTATAACAACATATAATATATATCTTTAGAATAGATAGTTATCTTCTACGAAATAATCTGGTATAAAGGGAGAGGATTTAGGTGCACTGACGCGTAAATAGGCTCAGTGGCACAAATAGTGAACAGAAATATGTAATCTTATAAGTGCTGTGGAGGTCGCGCGCACAGATTGGAATGTGTTAAATAGATGATTTTAAGCTTACTTTGAAAGAGATTTTGCAATAGTGACTGATACTTGTTTGAAAATGGGTTGTTATTTATTTACTTGACTGCGTAATTTAAAAACGTTTTATAAAGAGTTGAGTTCTTGGTGGCACTCCTGTCTTTAATGCATTTATTGCACTTTTTAAATAAAAACCTGTATCGTTAGCCTATGGTCTCCACGTGCATTATTCTTCGTAGTTAATAACCCGACATGATCATTTGTCATGCTAAGCGATTTGCTCTCATAAGTTTTTTCCGTTTTGTAAAAGAAACTACTCACTAGTCATTACGTTTGAACGGTAAGGTGGACTTGGTTTCATCAGTATAAATTTCCTGCAGGCAATTGACAGCTCGTAAAACTCCTATGCTGATTTTGTCAAGTGCAAACTATATTTTGCTTGACATTTTGTCGTCTTTTTACATTTTTACGAGTTTTTTAATGCCCATGCGATACTCATTTTATCTAGAATGCAATGATGATGGAGACTACTTGATTTTGTTGGTTCAATAACTCGAAGTGTAATGAAATTACACTTAATAATAATAAATAAAATAAGAATCATTGAGCTAAATGTTAATTCATACTGTAATTGTATCCCGAGTCGGGCACTGTTGGATTTTTCTAATTAGAATTTCTAATAGTGGCTCCTGACTTTCTGGTAGTGTGCCCGGGGTAAGGCAACAACCTCACCACCTATTCCACAGCGGGACGTAAACTACTGATGAAACATGGGAGTGTACTACAAGTGTCCATTTGTCTACCGCTTCGGGGATTAAGTTTTCTTGTATTACGATTAGGTATCATTTTTCAAGTGATCCATTGTTTATATTACGAATAAAGATTTTTCATATTACGTCCACAGCAAACCAGTGAACAATGCGCCTGAAGCGTCACCCGAAGTGGTCAATGGCCATTTGAATCGATTTACGTTCTTGAGGTCACTTACTGTAGAATTGCTGTTTCTGAGGACTCAAGTTAAAACGCTGCATGACTTAAGAAATCTTCATGTCTTAATAGACGCTTAAATCATGGACATAAATAAGCCCTGCTTCTTAGTAGCACTAAGAAGTGAAGCTGTTATATTTAAATAAGCGACTCCTGTATATATGATTCTTGCACGATGCACCAAATGCAATGTGGAATTAAAATAAAGCAGGCTTTTAGATACTCTTAATTTAATGTATGATGTATTCTACTGCTAGTACTTTTTATTCAGCCCTAGATTCATCAGAAATTGCGGAGATAACGGAAACATGCTGTTTCCATGGAGAGACATACGCTGTCACAGCGTCGACGGTGGAAGCTTGTTCTGCGAGTGGTCCCCCGGAGGATGTGGAACCAGAGCAAATGGATGTTTGCATGCCAGCTGTGAAGAGTTGCTGCGAACAGATATTCAAGTGAGTTTATATTTATTTTTTGTGTAAAACGTACATGTTAGCTATTTTCAGCATACATTATAATATTGAATGGTTAAAAAATTTTGTAAAAAGGATTTCAACCCAGAATCCCAGAGTGAGAGACTGAATTTTAAACTAATTTCACTATAGCCTTAACCCTCTCATTCTGATAATAGACGAGTGTTTCAACAGTGGAATGATAAGAAAAAAATAAATTAACAAAAAGAGAGAGAAAGAAATGTTTTTAAAAGAAAAGATATATATCTGTAGGTTATTTTGCCTACCCCGTAAGGGACCTGGCGTGAAGATTTGTATGTATGTATGTATTTTGCTCTGACGTAATGAAAAAATCCTCTCAAAATCTCACGTAATTTATACAATTCTATTGATACAATTAATATCTAAAAAAATGCGCAATATTTAGTTTTTCATATTATGTATTAAACAGTAATTTTAGTAGTAAATCTTTGTAAAACCCTGTTTAAATTTTTTGAGTTTTAACGGTCGTTTAAAACATTTTGGTAACAGGTCATCCTAATAAAATATGTGTTATAATTATAGCAATTTTTTGTCTTATTCAAAAGAAAGATTTTAATAAAGATAGTGATCTTACTTGCAGGTTGAAAGATGAGTGCAGTGTCGGCGCCAAAATGGCACGTGTGAAAAAATGTAATATACCTAAAAGTGACTTTGCAAAGGTAAAAATTGGTTTACAAGCATCATAATGAATTATATTCTCGTACATATTATTTATTTCGCATACAATCCTGTACTCTTTCCTTTTTAATCGCTCTACCGGACACAAGCCTCATCCGTAACTATAGAAGACCGATATAATTGTCCATTACACTGTTCTAGTGTGATGTGGGGGATATGTGCTTGTGTTTTTGATGTTTTAGACTGTGTTTAGCTTAATTTTTGACACAAAACGATAACAATCAGGGTCAATTTTTTAACGTGTCTTCGCGTCCAAGAAAAAAAACTTTACCAGTCCGAGTGCCGATCACGCACGTCATTGCTTATTTTACAAATATTTTCCCGCGTTAAGCTTACACGGTTAAAGTATAGCGTAAAAATTTTTTTTAATATAAAATTCATTAATATCATTAACACACTGTAATCTCGTAAAAAAATCCTGTTTTACAACAACTTTACTTCCCTTTGTTTTTTCATTTTCTAATTTATTGTTGCTTTTCTGATTTGACTGAGAAGGATTTCTCATTAATAAATTTGTGATAATGTTTCTAATTAAAATATCAATTTGTAGACTTGCTGCAGTGAGTGCACATTTGGGAGGCTAACTGGTGAATCGCAGGGCAAGGATAGTTGTGGAAATCCTGCTGAAGGAGATGTCAGTCCTACTTCTGCTTTAAGGCAGAATACTTACTACCAGTGCTGTCTGGTAAATATCTTATAAACAACAATAATGATCCATAAGTCTTGTTATTTATTGCATATATATATAGGAAACTTACGGAATGTTTCAGAAGTAGAACATCTTTTTCTATATATGAACTAGATACTTAACAATTAGCTACACAAATGCAAAAAATTTTTTTAGGAAGCAGCTGAAGAGATAGAGAAAACTACAACAGAAAAGTCCACGACAGAAATGATTACAACGCAGAAGACAACAACAGAAGAGCCCACGACAGCGGAAACTATTACAATGAAATTTACTACTACGAAGTCTACGACACCAAAGCCTACGACAGTTACCACAGAAAAGACTACAATGCCGACACCTACAACAGTGAAGTCTACAACAGAGAAGCTAACGACACCGAAACCTACAACAGAAAAGCCTACAACTCCAACGCCGACGACAGTGAAGTCTACAACAGAGAAGATGACTACATTGACGTCTACAACAGTGCAATATACAACAGCGAAGCCTGCAACAGGGAATCCTACAACAGAGACTACAACAACTAAGAAAAACATTGAGACAACGACTGAGAAAAAGCTAGAAAAGGAAAAATGTAAGGAGAACTCTTGTCAGCATATTTGTAAGGACAACGATGGCAAAGTTAGTTGTCAGTGCCATGAAGGGTTCAGACTGCAAACTGACAAGAAATCGTGTAAAGGTATCTCCCTTAAAACTGCGTAATCGGTGTTTGTGTGTGTAAAATCGGCCTGCTAGCTTGGTAGAATTGGTGGTAGATCTAGATGGTAAGTCATGCATGCTTTTTATAATTTTAAAATCCAGCGAAAAAGGTAAGGATTCCTTTAAAGAATTTATATATTTCTAGCATGTAGTTATAATTAAAAAGTCAACAATCTGCTCGTTAATCATCAATTGAAAATATTAAGCTATTTAATCGTTTATTCATTTATTGCGCAACAAAGCATACAATAGTAGAATTACCCGCTTTTGTAAATAATGAGATGTTAATTTATAGAACTGTTAACTGTTTTGATTATTCTTTAAATATTTAATATGAATTTTAAACGTCAAATGAAACACTCAAAGGTAAGTAGGTATAAAATAGAAGGATATTCCTACCCGTATACACAAAAAAAACTGCGATTTTTTATAGAACTCGTAAATTCGCAAATGATTCAAAATTAACTTGGATTCTCCTAGAAGAAAATAATACACAATGTTTACAAATAGTTTAGTAAGGAATTGTTTGATTAATCACTCCACAGATATAAACGAATGCGCTGAGTCCCTTGATGACCTGTGCACAGAAGAAGACACGGTGTGTCACAACACAGAAGGGTCATACAAATGTGTGCCCATCAAAAAGAGGGAGGTGGGACTAAGCTGCCCGCCTGGCTTCCAACAGAATATTGTCAATCAAGTTTGCGATGGTGATTACTTCATTTACTTCATGCCTTGTTTAATATTAAATAGAGACACCGGCACGCCAAACGTAGTGTAGGACGCCCGCAGGCCAGGTGGAATGAAGGTTTACGAAAGACTGCAGGCAGAAGCTGGAGGCGACAAGCCGGCAGTAGGGTGCAGTGGCGTTCTTGGGCGAACCCTGTACGCATCAGTGGACAAAGATAGGTTTATGATGAATATTAAACAGTCGAAGATATATATATTTATTTTTATTAGATGTATAATATGTATTAACGACATAATATAATTAAAAAGTAAGGTTATACAGGTGGATTTAGATGACCTGTTAGAAATATGTCAATTAGAACGGGTCTATGTCCAGCAGTGGACCTCCAAAGACCGATAGATGACAAATTTTTTGATTAGAATAAGTAGTAAACTAAAAGAAAAGTGATAAATTAAGCATAAAGTAATCATTCAATAAATTAGTTCATCATTGGGTCGTATAAGTGCTGTTATTGTTACATGTTTAAGAATAGTCACAAATTACTGTCACAAATTGCATAATTCACAGATGTCTATATGTACTATATTTTGCAAGGATGTACAGTTTGCCTTTTTTTCTTTCTAGATATAAATGAATGCCGTCTTCCGCGACCACCATGTCCAAAATATCTTTGCGAGAACACAATAGGTGGGTATAAATGTGGAGGAAAACCCGGCAAGCCGTTCATCGACGCTGGACGTGGTACAGCTGCAACAACGGAAGCCTCGGCCGCTTCCAGTCCAACCGTAAAGAACGATATCTGCCCGCCGGGTTTCAGAGCTGGACCGGACGACGAATGTATCGGTATGTTATGAGTTGCAGAGACATTATAATTGGACTCAATTTGTAATTCACCAATCAATGTTTTGTTTTTGGGCATTTGGCCTAATTTTATGTATGGAGTGTTATGTATTTTATTATGGAAAATTGTTTGAAAAAAGAAAATCGAAATTAAACCTTCTATGTCAATTACAACAGAGTCAGTTGAATTACATTCACGTGACTGCCATTAATTTCACTTATCGCAAATTATTCTTTGATTTTACTTCTCGTTAACTCTGTTATATGAATTTCAATTTTGCAGATTAATAAATAAGCTTCTACACGAATAACTTACCCAATTACATTGAAGGTAGCTTATATTTACCGGATCTGCTTCCCATGTAGCTGTTATCACTCGTGTCTTAACAGCCATAATTGTCATAATTTTAGACATTGATGAATGCGAGGAGCGGCTGGACGACTGCCAGCGGCTCTCTCAGCACTGTATCAACACCCACGGGAGCTATTTCTGCCAAGACCATGTATCTAAGCGCTGTGCACCTGGATTCAAGGTGAACTCTGTTACGGGCAAGTGCGAAGGTATACCATAAAATTGGTTTAAACTTCTCCACTCTTCAGATAGTATATTTAGTATAATTCGCAAAAACGCAAAATCACGCCTGTTATCCACGAAGAGATAGGCAAAAGAAGAGTGTACACTACCAAGATATGCCAGTCATTATTTATTTAACATAATTCATTACTCCCTCGATGCACCTGTTACGTTATACGTCCATCTTGAAAAAGGGCGTGAGCCTATTGTAATACAATGGACACAAATCCAGACTCTGATCTGCTACTAGAAATTTTTAATTAGAAAACCCAATAAGCCTCTACTCAAGATACTAATCGATACGAAGGATAACTATTAGGAAGGTTCTTAACAATGACATGAACAAAAATATAGTAGTATAGGTAATTAAATAAACTAAAAAAGTGTCATATTGTTACATGTTTTATGTCCAGATATTTTATAACAGTATTTTAAATTATCACAGATATAGACGAGTGTGAGGAGAGCAGCGAGGTTTGCAAGCGAACTGAGGTGTGCGTCAACTTACCCGGCGCTTACAACTGTAAATCGAAGATAAGCACGTTGCCTAAGTAATTGTATATTTTTAATAAATATTATCCCTTCCTATCCTAAATAAATAATGTCCCAAGAGTTATTTATTCGTAAATATTATTATTTGTTTAACACAGGCTCGCGACGAAAACGTGTCAAGAAGGTACCAGAGTCAGACCCGGCGGAACGATTTGTGAAGGTACAGTTTGTAGCTGTTTTAAAAATCTAGATTGAATAAAGTTGATGCCAACATTACTTAGTAGTACGTTTTGCTGATTTCTGATTAACATATAAGTCATATTTGGATCGAATCCGAACCAGTGTTATATAAAATATTTTTATGCACTCAAAAACAGAGCATGTAGGAATGGCTGCATGATAATATCTGTAAACATTTATCATTCCCGGTTGATTATAAATTTTATGCCCTTTCGCGTTTAACATAAGGCACTCGAGTAATTATTAATTTTTCTTGCTAATTTCCTTCCAGATATTGACGAATGTCGCGAGGGCACTCATCTCTGTGATCAGTTTCAAAACTGCATCAACACTTTTGGTGGCCACGAATGCCGCTGCAAGAATGGCTTCGAACTGGATTCTTCGTCTAGTTCTTGTGTTGGTAAGATGTTATTTGGATTAGCAGGTTGAAATACGAATTTTGAAAAACCCACATTTTTGATATTCTTCTAATCTTAGAAGAAAAAATAAATTACTTTTTATGGCGTTTTGCTTTTGCTCTTTTCATAAATAAGTAGTTACTTGGTAACAGAGGTTAGTTCCAAAGTTCCTTTAAAGTAGGTCATTATTTACATTATGAATTATATTACACATATAAGAAATAATTTTACCAACGGTTCGTTAATTAATACAAATACGATCAAATATCACTAATACCAATTAATATAATACAAAATTAGGGGAGGCCTATGTCCAGCAGTGGACATCAGGAGGCTGACGATGATGATGATGATAATAAAAAAATAGTTATACAGCATCATAGTTTTAACTTCCAATTTCATGTAACCCGCAGTTTATTTTCCAACAAGTACTTATATACGTATTATCTGTGTAGACTGGTTTGTTGGACGAGGGGTTGCAAGTGCGATTGTCGACTAAGCGGTTTTGGGTTCGATTGGCCAGTCACCTATTCTATCGCAAGATTCCACGCAACTGCTGAAACGTAGAAGTATACTACACTTTTTTGCCTATCTCTACGGTGATACACAG
>DWGC01000020.1:0-11776 GCA_018246855.1 Mysoria catomelaena
GATTACACAACGGTTTTATTAGAGTTTATAACACCATCATGTGATCTGCGGTGAACAAAAGTGATGTTTATAGATAGATTAGGAAAATCTATGCTATGCTATTGTACCGTTGTTGTAAAATTTAACTGGTCTTCTTTTAATTTATATTATATCTACTGTATTTCTCAAGTAGACAACTGAATCATGTGTTACTATTGCTATTTTATCATTGTTCTAAAATTTTGATTGCCTTCTTTTACGTTGTTGTTTTCAAAAATGAATGTGAATTGACGTTGTATTAGGTTAACCATTATCCGTTTAACCATTTATAACCGTTGAACCATTTATCCTTGCTTACTGAAGTTTCACTTTCAGATTTTAAATGCACAGACGAAGGTTTCTTCCAGCATCCGCGAGATTGCAAGAAATACTTCTGGTGTCTGGATTCCGGGCCTTCCAACCTTGGCATTGTCGCTCACCAGTTCACTTGTCCATCTGGTAAGATGTTTAATTTTGAACACCTTTTTAAATTTCTTTCAAAAGTGTAAAATAATGACAATAATTTATTTCCATAAGAAACTCCGATATTGTCAAAAAAGCAGATGGTCCTCCTGTGTTTTTGCTTCAAATATAATTTTGTTTAAACCAACATCCCCTCCATTCTTTCCAGGTCTTTTCTTTAACAAGGCGGCGGATTCCTGCGACTTCGCGCGCAACGTCCTCTGCAAGCAGCCCGCGGCGACCACCAAGGCCACTACCAAAGCCACCACGACCAAGGCAACCGTTACCACCACCTCGACCACCACCACCACGACAACTCGACGCCCGATCCGACTTACTTCTAGAAGCTCCGTGCTGTTCAGAACTACAACGACAACTACGCCTGTACCTGAAGTAAGATTTGACATAAATAAATGTCACCTATTTCGTTTCAGTCGCGCCGGTAGACGACAGAAATGAAACCTTAAATCTAATGAGATATTCAATATTAGTATCAGGGTGCTAAAATACTTTAACCAATCGTGTAAATTAAAATAGCATCTTACGTAATAACGTTCCAATTTTGTCAAAAGTGTTCATAAGTCAAATCGAATTACTAACGAAGTAATAAATTGCCATTATTGAAAAACAGGTATTTGATGAAAGTGATGAAGAAGACGAAATCGATTCGGATGATGCGTCCGACGTGGATGCGGAGGACCCTAAAGTGATCAAAGAGCTGATTGACCTTATTAAAAAAGTTGGTAAGTGAAGAACATAAGGTAAATTGATTAGAAGATTAAAATCCATCAATGTAATTTGTTGGAATTGAAATGTTCTGAAAGTTTGAATGTATTTCATTAATTGAATGTATTGTTTGATTTTACTACCGTATTTTGAAAATGTTCTTTAGATAATATGGAACTGTACAGTCCGTTATAATTATATGATGATTACAATACAACGCCCTCTATTTTACACCAAAATACATAAGATGCGTTTGGAATAAAAATATTGATAACGACATGCAACAGGCGGCCTTGGCGCTTGAATAGCTAAACTTATATTTTTCTTTATGAACTGTAAAGGCATAGAAAATATAACTGGAACATTCTACTTGTTTATATCAGTTATGGTCAGTGTTATATGTAGTCACTGTTACAGATATGACTAACATTAATATACATATATTGATTCTTTGATCGTGTTGATTGCACGCGCGATGAACGGGAAGTCCTGAACTCTAGCCTTACGTCTGACAGTATTGGATTTTGCCAACTTAGATTGCTTAGTAGTAGCTGAGACACTGAGTATAATGGGACCGGTGTACCTATGGCAATAGGCTCATCACCTATTCTATAGTGGGACGTAAACATAATTGGTGAAACGTGAGAATGTACTTCACTCCTCTGCCTATCTGCTCTTCGGGGATTACAAGTGTGATGTTACCTTTCACGCTTAACATAAATCTAATTTCACCAGGTGGAGTGGAACAGCTGGAGAAACAATTGCATCTGACCGAAACATCAGCGAGTACGGGTGGGCTCGTGTCCACAACACAGTCGCCCTTCAACAAACGACTCTACCAAAAAGTTCTGGAACGAACGAGAGGAAAGAGCCGGTGAGTTATTCGTGATGAATTAGTAAAAACTTGATCTACTGAAAACTCTTCATTACATATATAGTACTAGGGAAGATTATTTTACTAAATTTATAACTTCAAATGCGAAAATAACTTTGCCTGTTACATTTCAACAAGCGCGGATCCAGCCTTAGCTCGAGGGGCGGGGGGGGTCACATTTTTGATGAACTCAACCCCAATAAGGTGTTTACGTCAAATATTATATTAAAGTTATTAAATATTGAAAGTACTTAAATAAAATCTGTATTGTGACAAATATTTATAAAAACATTATCTTTAACGATTTTAATCAGTGGTTCACTTAAGACCTGGCCTAGCTCAGGGGGGGGGGTCATGACTCCCATGACCTACCCCCTGGATCCGCCCTTGCATTTCAATGTAAAAAAGTGGAATTATTTTCGATGCATAATAAAAATAATCAAAATAAGTTTAAGGGATGAGAATTTTATACGTATAAATTTCTAAGTGTGCAAAGGATTTTTATTATAATGCGACCTAATAACGTGGGGAACATAAGAAGTTTTCAGAGTTATCAAAATGTTTCACTTACTTGATGAGTTAATAGTTGATAGTGACATCATCATCATCATCACTAACCTATTCATGTTCACTGCTGGACATAGACCTCTCCAATAGCAATAGATATTGGCGTCACTAATCATTATTTTGTTTGTAATCAATTTCATATAACTGATGTTTGTTACAGATTCGGTAACAACGAGAACAGCATTGATGGCAATGCACAAAACAGCAGGCGAGCGCCACAGAACGAAGGAATCGAATCCACGGCTGACAAGGACAAACTACTCAGAAAGGATAGGCCACAGTAAGATAACTTATAATACTACAAAACAAAAAACAGTGTCTCTGGTCTATTATCCTTGTCGCTTATGCCAGTGATCTTGGATTGGTGGTTGTCAGTTCAATTTTTTAAAGTGTACATCTATTTTCTATTGACATTATAATCTTCAGGCTTAATTTTGTTATTGGCGAGTTTAAAAACTGTTTGATAACTGACAAACAATGAACACAATAGAAAAGAAAAAAAACGTTTGAGAATATTTAGATGTTGTTTTAATAATATTGATGCAGTGATTTATTTGTTCATTCGCAACAGATACACAACGATCAACCGATCGAGGCCGTCCACGACGACGCCGGAGCCGGAGAGCGACGAGCGGGAGCAGTCGGCGGAGGACGCGCCGCGCCCGCGCGCCGCCGCCCGCCCGCTGCAGTACGTCAACATCCGGCGCGCGCGGCCCGCCGCCGCCGCGCTGGACGACGACAGCGCCTCTAGGTAATCCACCGCCTCTATCAAGCTACACTGTAACAAACGTGCATGTGGTACGGTGAAAGCTAATGTGCTGATGTTGACGAACGAACGATGTACATACGTAACATTACATCACGTCTGTAATACTCGAAGAGGTAGACCGAAGGGTGTAGTATGCTTCCATGTTATACCAGTTATGTTTAGGTCCCAATCAAGAATAGGCGGTGAGTCTATTGCTATACAGCGAGCACATATCCAGACTCCAGGCCACAATACCTGATTAAACCAATAATGCTCGACCTATAATTTAAAATGCCGCACCTCTAAATCGGCAGTCACTTTGCAACCAACACAACCAATGACCAATGTTGTTTAATAGATATTTTGAAACCAGGTGGATTTATATTTTTCTAAATCGATATAGTAAAGAGCGTCAACAGCTTTTTTAGTAACTCAAATACATTAACTCAAATTTTTTGTTTTCAGAAATGCTTTGTTCGATCGCGTGGAATCTTACGTAGCCGTTTCTGAAACGGCTAACACCGTAGAAATAGCGAATGCGAAACGCGAAAGCATACCGGAGTACGTGACAATCAGGAGAAGCAGACCAACCACTGAAGAAGCTACTACTGAGCAGTGAGTACTTAAAATGTAATTTAGAATAGTTTTACAATTTTGTACTTCACCTAAATTTATATTCTTAATCGTTAGGCTTACATCATTACCGTCATCAGCCTATTGCAGCCCACTGCTGGACATAGGCCTCCCCAAAGAGGTCGCCCTATACCACGACCTTCTAGCGCCGAGTTTGGCCGCCTCTTAAAGCACCCTGTATATTGGCACAGGGTCAGGGAATCTATTCTTACTCCGCCCTGATACTTAGACCATATAGACACAACCATAGGCTCATATATGTATAAAGACTTTACTCATCAAATATTTCTATTTCAGATACCGAAATCCTGAACAAGAAGAGGATTCACAAGAAACAGCCCTAGAAAGAGAGATTTCATCCCCATCCTCTCAACCGCAATATACTTCAATAGTTCGAACTCGATCCACGACCCTCCCACCGCCTGAAGAGTCGAGTAGCCCTGACCCCACGACCATTTTATCGGTTCAAATATCATCATTATTAAACTCTCCTAATTCTGTGGAGAAGGAATCTCCAGAGCCCGAAACAACATTAGCTCCGATGGAACCTGAACCTACAACAACTTCAAGTACAACAGTTTTAACAACGACAACAACAACAACAACTACGGCTTCAACACCAACTCCAGCCGCAACCCCTAGTCTTCCCACACGACGAAATATTCTACGTCGGCGTGGTTTCACTTCCACCACTACAACAACAGCACCGGTATCTTCAACTCAGGTGAGTTCTAGGAATTATTCTTTTATACGCCGACGAAGGCCGTTATCTCAACCAAACGAAATATCCTCTGACTCTCCAGAATCGCTAGATAACATTTCTAGAAAAATAAGATCTACTACACCTGATAGTCGTGAGGCGGATATTAAACCCAATAATGAGCGTAAATCATTTAAAAGATTTAAAAGTAGATTACAAAATTCTCAAAGTGACGATTCAGTGCCTGCAGCAGCTTTTTCTAGAGGTCAGTACAGACCTCAACCTGATCAAGATGAATTAATATCCTTAACACCAATAGACGTCGAAATTACACAATTCATACCCCGAGAGAGCCTTAACGAAAGAAATGACAACCTTATTCGTGGCAGAACATCTTCTACTGTAGCTGATTTGGTAGAAGATAGTGAAGTATCAGCTACCACTATCGAGGAAAGACGTCCTACAATTGTTCCGAGAGGACGTAACAGGTTTTCATCATATACAGCTACTGAAGCTTTAAAACAATCTGTAGCTACAGAATCGCCTAGAAATCAAAGGCGACCGACATTTGCTAGATTTTCTCCACGACCGTTTACAAGAGTATCTAGTACTACAACATCTGCTGCACCAGAAAATGAACCAGAAGATAACATTGAACAAGTAGTCACTCAAAGGACTCCTCCTCGTTTACCTTTTGGAAGAACACGACCCCTGGCAGCCCCAAGGCCAATTATACAAGCTAGAAAATTACCATTCTCTTCTCGGCAAACTACTACACAACAAACCCTTTCTTCTATAAGTGATGATGAATTAGATAATAAATATGACGATATTAGTCTTTCTGAGAGCGCTATTGAAGAAAAAGAACATGAAGAAATATCAGATAATGAGGAACAACCGAAACGTCGTATCGTATTTAAAAAGATCGTATTACCTGAAACTGTTACATCTGAGAATAGTGTAACTACTGAATTAACCACAGACGATAACGGTAAAAGGAAATTCAGAGTCATTAGACGACGGCCCACATCAACATCCCCGATAACTGAATCAACAGAAACTTTGACAGAAACTACTACAGCATCTGTGCCAAGAATTCGTAAAATAATTCGTAAAAAATTAAAACCAGCAGATGATGCAGCTGAAATTATAGCAAAGTCGGTAAGTTCACTTGATACTAGTTTTAAACTTACTACTGAAAGTGAATCTAATTATGGGGAACGAACGAGAACCATATTAATATCATCTACAATAACTACCACCACTACTGAAAAATCTGATGATGCGGTCGATGAAGCTTCTATTTTAGATATTGAATTAAACAAACAAAAAGAACATGAAAAAGCGTCTCAATCAGATAATGAAGAGATAGTATCACAAACAGGTAATAACAATAATAATAAGGATTTACCAGAGGTATCTAAAGAAGATGAAGTAGAAGATGACGAAAAAAAGTTACAATTGGAAGAAGAATCGAATATAAGGCAACTGGGTGAGAATAGTAAACCTAACGTAATTGTGGAAACAGATGAAAAAACAATTGACTTATCGGAAAATAAGGAACTAACACAAAATAGAACTGAAGTTAGACAGGCAACAAGTGAAAATGAAAACCATTCACCGGAAAACAAGGAAACTATTATAAGTGATACGCAAGATCATTCACATAATGAAGATATTTTTGAAGATAAAGATGAAACGAATGAAAAAAAAGAGGCAATTGTAGATAATCAAGAAGTTAATCCAGAAATTAAAGATTTCATGTCGGAGAAGGAGAAATCCAGTTTAGATCCAGCAACTGAGGTGGATGATAGTCCCACTGAAACTACTACTACTAGTACAATACAAGTAACTTCATCTTCTACTCGAGCACGATTGCCTTATAGGCCACCAAAAAGATTGTTTACTTCAACCACCGAGTCATCCTTACCATCAAGTAGTAAAACTTTCAGTCGTAAATATAACCCTGGTGCTTATACAAGCCCGGCTACTGCAGAAAAATCCGATTCCTCACGATCAACAGTTACGAGACGGCCTTTATTTTCAAAAACATTTACTCGAAAGCCATTCACTACTACCAGTACAACAACAAAATTTGAAGATGAATATTCGGATGAAGAGATTTTAGAAGAAGAATCCGAACCAGAAAATCCATTTGTCTTCGTACCTTCTGGTCAACTGTTTACTAGAAAGCCTGATTCGGCAGAAGAAGATCTTTACGAGGAGGAAGAGAACGGAGACTTGGGGGACGAAGCACAAGAAGAGGAATTATTTGAAGAGGAAGAACCAGCACCACCTCAAAGATTTACGCCTTCTACAAAGAAACCGCTTTTTAAACCTAGAGTTGTTAATTCCAAAACGTTTAGGACATCTACAACAACCACAGAGCTACCCAGACGGCAGTTTGGAGGTAACCAAAATAAAACAGCCATTTTCAATAGATTTTCAAGCAAAGTAACCGACACAAAAAAACGAGTACAAAATGTACCAATTGGGTATAGTGCACCTAAACCACCTGCTAATATCACCTTGAAGAACTTCGCGGTAGAACAAAATCAAAAAAATAATCTAAATAAAGAAGATGAAATAGCAACAACTGTCTCATCGGTAATTGAGAATGAAACTACTATTTCCGACGACGAAGATGATTATCTAACAATGACGGACACCGTTACAACTTTATCAGAAAATACGAATACGCCTGAGAACTTTCCTACAACTAGTGCTGTAGATATTGACACAACTACATTTGATATGGAGGTAGATAACAGTACGAATGATTACTTACAATTTATAGAGAATACAACTAATTACCCTAGTACTCAATACGATACATTAAATACTCAAACTGAATTTGATACAAGAGATACTAAAAATACGCCTACTTACATAACCGATACAGTAAAAGGTATTGAAACTACAACTCAATCGTTACCGGAATCTACAACTAACGCTCCTACCGCTTCGCCTATAGTAAAAACACAATTTGATAAACTGTTTTCGGTAAGTAGAGTTGTTGAAGTATCTTCAAAATTAGATAAACATCGATTAAACAAAAACAATGAAACTACACTTATAGAAGAAGGAAAAGTGATGGTAGAAAAGAAACCGACGGTGGATAAAATTGGTGAAGTCAGCAGATTTAGCCTTATAAAGATATTTGAAGACGAGATTCCAATTTATTTAACCAAACTTGGTCACGTGTATCCCGTAGAAAATCCACCTGATAATCCAATTCGTATCGATGAAGCAAGAAACGCTAGAGCTCTATCGAATTTCCCTGATTACCCTAAAGAAAATTTAGTAGCATCGGAAAGTATGAACGAAGCGTACAGACATATTAATAAAGTCTACAATGAACGTACAAAAACGAATCAAGTAAAGCATCTAAACGACGACGATTTCCTAAGTTATGTTAATGACGACAACAAGTCGGGTAAGCCAGAAGAAGATCAACCATACTTTGCACCATGGCAGTTTATACCAGCTGCGTATGAAAATGATCAGAACAAAAATGAAAAGATATCAAAAACCTTTGAAGTGGTAACACCTCGAGTAATCACAAACCCTTCAACATTACCTTTAGAAGCTTTATTTAAAACAGAAAACCCCGTTACCGCGAGAAAAGTTATTAATGATAAAGAAAATCAACCTTTTCTTGTATATTCTGCTCCAATATCAACACAAAAAGATGATGACAATATAGTAAATTTACATATAATTAAGCCTGAAACAAGCCGTAGTATTATCACTTTTGCAAAGGGCCAAGAATTTCAGGGAGCTTCAGTGGAAACGGAAAGCGACCTTAAATATCCAATAAATATAACAGTGTTGCCAAAATCAACACAATCAGTAACAGAAACGGGAATTAGTTCAACGGCACCTACTTCTATAACCATGGAAAGAGATATAACAGTATATGTTAATACAAGTCCAATTATGGATTTGTTAACTACATCGCAAGCGACTATATTATCAACGATTCCGGTAACAGAAACAACAACAACAATTACCACATTTACGAATGTAGCTCCAATAACAGCAGAAACGAATCCCGAGGAAATAACTACTACAAAAATATCATCATTGGATAGTAAACGTAGTAAATTTCCATTTCCGAGACGATTAGTTGTAAAATCAAACTTTACCAGACCTAATCCAACTCCACGAATTGCGAAGAAAATTAATGCAACCGTGAATTCAATTTCTAATCAGAAACCTAAAGCTTCTGGATTTAACCCAAATAAGAGTAGGTTTTCTAGCAATCGTGCTCAAAACTTACCGATTGATGTCAGAAAAAAGTCTAGTACGACTAAAATTGTGAAAAGCTATACAACAGAAACACCTAGATCAACCACTGAGCGGAAAGTTTTCATAAAGCCGATAAGGCCAAGCTTTAGACCAGCTTTCGTTCCGAGAAAAAGTACAACTCAATTAAAAACAAACGAGGAGAAATAACACACAATATATGCAGTACACGTAGTACTCACTTGCCAATGATTAGATCCCGTACTGGCCATAAAGACCCGATCGACTGATTTTATTGTAGAAAATATTTAATGATTTTACGAGTCAGAGTCCATATATCGTTGGTCGTCTCTGCAATGAAACATACTTTTTTCATTTACCCGATTACTATTTTCATAACCAAATTATTTAATTGGAAAGTACGAGTTTCTTTTTCTATTAAAAGTAAAAAGTTTTGTATTTAACTGAATTATATTCTTGATTAATCAGTAATTGGTTTTTTAACGTATGTATGTTTTTAAAAAAATGGTATTCGGGTAGAACCTTCAACGTCTTATTTAAATACAACGAGATTTAATGTATATATAGCAACGTCTCACAGTTTCATTGTAGTCATGTTTTAGAGATTCATAGCTTTAACTTAGGTATTTATAGGTCCACGTGGAAGTTGTCTCGTACCAAAAAAATGTATATTATCTTATGTTAGTTCGTTTTGGTATAACAATGACTTTCAATTATAAATTGTCATAGATTATTATGTATTTAGAATAGTTTTATTTAATCATTTATTATGGTACTAATACGAGTTATTTTTTAACGTTACCATGTCTAATGTTCGTAGGTTGGTTAAAATCGGGAGAATTGTATTTTCTTGTAACATCTTATAATGTATACAAATAAGTAAGAGGTTTGTAATAAAATGTTATGTAGTGGATATATCTTTATTATTTACTTGTGATTTATTACGTTTTTTGTTTCACTTTAATAGTACCTAACTTTTTAAATTCTCTAAAGTCTTATGATTACTTTGGATGACTGCAACTAAAAAGGCAAGTAAGTATTTTGGGTTATGACATCTTTTGACAGTAATTATCAATGGTCTATGTAGAACAATTAGAACTTACGTCATTTTGGTCGAAATACGATCATTCACGTATTGAAAACAATAACATGACTAGAATTAATTTTGATGTAGCTTTACCTTGACGCCACGTGGGAAAAAGACAGAAAAAAAGTAAAAACAGAAAGCTTTGAGGAAACTAGTGACAAAATTAACAAATAAAATTCTTCTTTGAATATTTCTTTTTATCATTTAATGATGTAACTTTTAAACTTTAGAATGATACGCGCACTAAAATTATAAACGTGAGAGTAGTTGTTTGTCTGTCTGGTTCAATGAAATTTTAAATTAGAAGTTTCATCTCTAACTATAAATATATTTTTGGTTTATATATCCTTTACTGCAGTAAATCACGAAGAAATAATATAGGATTCGGGGAAATGCTAATACTATTTTTTATAGTGTTTATGTGGGCTATTCTGAAAACAATAAAAACTGTATAACATAGATAAATATATTATTTTTATCTATATATATATATATTTATTATAATGCTAATACTATTTTTTGCGCTTTTTAAACAATAAACATACTTTCTATGATCAGTATTGCCGTCATATTATTTTTATTAATAAAAAGAAATGAAAAAAGTAGAGATTATTAAAAATATTTATTAAACAGCAAAAACAATACACAGATAATAACTTGGGTAAAATGGATGAGATTAAAAAAACTCAAATCAAAAATCTAATTCTTGAAAGTTCTTTGCCTAGTATGTATAGAATTTGGCTTAAAGATATTATAATAATAAGGCCCTTAAAAAGTTTAAGCGGAGAAAAACAATTTGGACAACCAATTATCTATTGTGTGGAAGTTTTTATTTTTGTTCACACAGAGAATAAGAAGTAATCGCAAGAAAAGGAATTGAATGTTTTCGCCACAATGGGTAAAAGTCACCTATTGTCAGTGTTGTCGTATACAGTTTTTATTATTTCCCAGCAAAGATTTCCATTCGCAGATTTATTTCTTTCCTTGCTTCGTTTTAACGAAATTTATCCACGAAGGTATTTTATACTATTTCAATTTGTAAAGTTTTTTATTCTCAATATTGACAGTTCGTTAAAAAAGCATCAGCTTTTTTAGTATCGAAATATATTAATACTAATTTATTATATGTATTATAAAAGTGTATTTTAGATTGTCTTACAGATTGTCTTACTTACAAATAAGAATATTATTAGAAAAACATAAAATCAAGAATCTTAAACGAAGTTAAATTCCAAAAAAGTATAGATATATTGCATAAGTGTGCGTTTGTGTGCGTATGTGTTTGTGTGTATTTGCCTTTCTCTATTCGTCTTTGCGTTGTTTTATATTAATAACTTAAGACACCAAATACTACTTACTTTTTAACACCACATAATAACTTTATGTGCTAATTTTGTTACTAGTAACAATATTAGGTAACCATCCAATGCTATTATATATAATATGATCGATTCTCTATTACAACATTTCATTACATAATATATACTACAAAGAATATTCGATTTGATAAGTTTCATTTACAGTACGACGTGCGTAGAAATTAGACATATTTTATGAGTTTATTTTATTTATTTATTATTTATTCATTTATAAGTTCACCAACGATTGATACATTTCAGTAGTACACAAATTGAAGTTCAAAAAAGTACAATACAATAAATGTCCAATCACTTATAGGTAAACATAAATTCA
>DWGC01000021.1:0-11763 GCA_018246855.1 Mysoria catomelaena
ATTACAACCGTTAACCAACTGATCCCGGCACGGAAGAAAACAGTATGTCTCGTGAGTAGGATAATGTTGAATTTATTGCAGCGCTAAAATGTTTACGGATATCGCGCGAACGGAACGCCGGAGGACGGCGGGCTTCGCTCACCCTTGTAAACACGTTTTATTGGCTTTATAATATGTTTTACGCGTGACGTTTTACAAACGATCCCGCGAGGAGCGGCGAATTATTTTTACGGCACGTACGCACCACGCCGCGCGAAAACATCGCCGGAAAATTTCATACACGAGGGATTTTGTAATTACACCTCTCGAACAAACAGTTCTTTTTATTCTTTGACGTGGCCGTTAAATCTGACTATTTACACAGTTCACTTGGATGTGTAACGTAAATATTGCGTTAATTGTTTATCACCTGAACAAATAAGAATTGAAAGAAAATTAAATTGAAATTATTTTTAATCATTATTTTATCTCGTATGTATTGAAAATCTGAAATAGGATTACATGACTAAGTGAGAAAGACATAAGATGTATTTTTGTTTACAAACACTAATTTGTTATGTCTTTATCACATGACTAAGTGATAAAGACATAAGACGTATTGTTGCTAACAAACACAAAATTTTTATGCCCTATATTATAGTATGGTAGATGTACTATACTTATACCATAGAATTTGTATCAAACAGTATAATTATTTTGTAACTAAGCACCGAATAACATATATGCATCTTAAAAGAATGGTTAAGTAAAGAAGGCGTTTTATAACAGAATTCGCTAATTTGTGAAATCAGTGTGTAAAACATGTGTTGTGTGAGGCGAAGAATTCGAGGCGGCGGAACAATTTCCCGCTAATACAAGTCAACCGCTTGATGAAGGTCCACCCTCGGCCTGTCAGCGAGAACACACTGTGATAAATACTTCCTTCAAACAATATGCACGACTATTCCAAGATTATCAAAATTTTAGTACACAAACATAACAATCTAAAAAATAATCTAAGTAGTTTAGCAACTGAAATTATGCTCAAATTAAGTAGGATCGGCATACAACAAACCAATAATACCAATAACAGAAGTGTATAAATAATAAAAATATTATTAATGGTGAAAAATTTTTTTTTCAAACAGAAAGTGTCATACAAATATATATAGTCATAGCAAGGAGCGTGTCATCTCGACGACGCTTATATTAAAGGTGGGAGCTGTTTATATAAATGCAAAACAGATCGGCAGCTTGTCAGATCGGCTCAGCGCAGGGCCTGCGATCGAATATGGATCGAGGAATCTCCCCGTTCCGCGCCCAACCATTCGCCCTTTCGTCTTTGATGCTCGGACACCCGAAAAATAATCTCCATCCAGCTTATTATAATACCCCTAAAATCCCTTATATGTTATCGGTAACTTTATAATGTACTGAGATATGTTTATGTTGTATAATAAATAATTGATTTTATTGTATGTACTCTTTTCCTTAGTTTATAAAATATTCTCATAACGAAATAAAAGTTATTTCGTGCCAAGCGCACCGCTCTGCAGCGCTGTGTGATAACAAAGACTTCTTGCAGATTTTTTTGTTTTCTAAAAGATCGTATAAATTTTCTATATTGACTATTTAAATTTTAGATCTGCTATATAATTATAGTTACGTTAGTTATAATACGAGCACATAGTCGTATATATAAAAAACGAAATAATAAGAATAAGTATACAGAACAAAAGTTAATTTTATTTTTTACTTATTTTTATATACTATTTACTTATAGCTAAATACGTACGTAATTTTATATTGACAGCATTATATTACATGTTTTTTATTATTATTATTCTAGAAATAAGACAAATATAATGTATTGCAACATATTATTTAAGCTAAGAAATTGGAACTAGCCTGCAATGTTAGATTTCAAATGTAGAGAAACAAATATAAAAAAGTAATTTCACGCCTGTAATCCCCGAAGATCTAGGCAGAGGAGTATCGTACACTCCCACGTTGCACCAGTTACGTTTACATCCCAATATGGAATGGGTGGTAAGTCTATTGCCACAAACCGGGTACATATTCAGTCTATTCTAAAATCTAAGTTAGAAAAATCTTAGTGCCCGACACCAGATTGGAACCTAAGATCTTTCGATCGGCAGTCGCGCTTTCAACTAATACGACCATCGAGGCAGTAACCAATATGCAATAGTAAGAAAATTCTATAAAGACACCGCATGGAAGACAAATAAATAAAAAATATGCCATTAAGACAAAACATAAAAATTAATGTAGAACATATCATATATTGGTTCTGTAAGCAATCCTTAAATAACTCATTTTCGTTATCAATTAATCGACTTAAAAATCTCTTGAAATCTGCCAAAAAGCGTTAACCTTCTAATATTTAAATTCTCGATTATCTCGATTCTCGATTACTTAAATCGAAAGCATTTTAACGAAAAGAATATCAAAGACAGAATAAATCTTAAACCTTTTTTGGTCTATACAAACGCGCAGGTACAACGAACTGAGTGGCTTAAGCATAGAATCACTGACAAATCCAGCGAGACTTGTCGATTTTCTTATCTCTAGATGTTCGTATTCGTGTTCGATGGTGAAATATTTCCCTTCGATCCCCCGCGCGTGGCTGCGGCTGAATCTAATCGGAGGGATATTAAAACTTTCGTCCACACTTCTCCCGACCCTTTGTGCTAACTGGAGCACCCCCGCCGCGTATGTCCCACTGCGATCTCATTGTGTCTTTTTAAAGATGCACGAATCTAATTTGACTTTATAAATGAGCTGAATTTAATGAAGAAAGAATAAAATTAATCTAAAATAATATGTGTTGGAGTAAAGTTATATGCTAACGTTTGGGAGGTTGGCAAACTCTTGTGCGGATGTATTTTGTGGCGTTTCTTTTAATTTTGTCGCATTGGAGCTGAGTGTGTTCCTTATTCAGCCTGCAGCGCATAAATAATTAAGAAGGCGTTCGACGCAGCGCGCCGCCCGTGGCCCGAGTGACTACTAATTAGAATTACAATCTTTCTTACCCACTCTCGTGCACAAATTAGTCAGTAGCGTACGCTGTGAATGTGCAAATGTTTCGAACAGTGACAAAATGTTGATTCAACTGATACAAGCTGTATGTAAACAAGTTTCCGTTCTTAATTTAGTTTCATTCTGCATAATTACATAAGTCGGTTTTCTGTATGCGTATTATACGTGACTTTTTATATACTACGTATCGTGAAATAAAATAGTTTTTTGTAGAATTATACTTGCAAAATATTTATCTGTATGTTTAGTGCGATGCAGTTGACGCCGTAAGTACTGGCTGCGTTGTTGCAGTTTACGTACTATTTTTGGAGGGAGAATTTTGCCTCTTAATTTGTATTCGACGCTCGACCGCTGGGTACGAGCGTACGCTTCTTTTTGCAGCTTCCAAAATCGATTTGTATACTAGTAAGAAAATTAAAAAGTTTGCAATGTTTCCACCGTAGCTTTATTTAAAAACACTCTCTTTAAAAGTTATAGGATTTAATATTTTATTCTTTTATTGGGCTTATTTTTTTATTGTAAATTTAATGTACTTACTGATTTAATCAAACTAAAGTGAGTTATTAAAATTTGAATAAGTCTATTATTATACCATCAAGGCAGGTCCGTTACGGGGCAGGCAGAGAGCATCTGGCACTCGGTGCTGTCCTTTTCATAGAGACATGCTTTTTCTTCATTCATCCGTTTTGAATACATTTAAATATTCTTCACCTATATATATTTATACACGCTTTGTACGAATTAAGGTTGGTAAAGATATTAACATTTGGAGGGTGAGGCAAAGAATTTCCGAATTAAATGAAAAGTGACGTTAAGACAGATGTTAAGAGCCGGAACAATAATTAAGAGGCGGTCGGTTTGAAACCGCGTCGTCGTCGGCGAGATTTAATTAGAGCGAGAACAATCCCGTGGAGCCCGCCGCGCGCCACGTCGCCGGCCATTCGCCGCCAATGACTATCTGTAGTAAATTTAGCTGATTGCGTCTATCAAATGTTTTTATATAAAGTGAATAGACACTTAAATATTAATAGGCGTTTTCCTGATAGATCTCTGCTGGGCCCTCGCGGCCTCGCTCCGATCGACGGGACCTCATGAAGAAGGATCTCGTATTGTAACTAGTCTGTAACTAGTCGGGCTATCCCGAAAAAACATATATGTATTAGTTAAGCCGGTACATACATAATCATGTAATATACACTTTAATTTGTGGAAATCATCACCTGTTTACCCCTACGAGATATAGGCGCGACATACGGATGTATCAATGGGCCCTTTTTGCACAAACGTGCTATGTATCGCTTACCATCTGGTAAGATTATAGCCAAGCGCGAACCTGTGGGTGTTAAAATTACACATGGAAGACAAAATAATTACAATGATATCAAACAAGTATAAAACTTATTTTGACGTTTCGATGGTACAGTTATGGAATATAATTGTAACTATATTTTGCGATGTTCAATCATACATAAACTAGACATTACAACATTTTAATAATTAAAATGTAACGTTGCTAGAACTTTACGGAAATGTAGAGTTGTTAAGCGAACATTGTTCCTTCAGTAACGGAAATAAAACCTGAGGGGCGCTATTTAATGCAATATCAAGAGACAGTTGGCAACACCAGCGACGTCCGCTGTCACGTTGGCGATTTATGTGAACAATAGTTCCGTTGATAATTTGTCATTACTCGCATTTGCGTAGTTTCTTCATAGAGCGGAAATGTTGATAAAAATATATTTAGTTATACGTTATATGTTATAGCCGAGGACAGGGCGCGGTGGCGCTCTATGGGGGAGGCCTACATCCAGCAGTGGACTGAGATAGGCTGATGATGATGATGATATATAGGTTCGTGGTTTCAGATAATTTCTCTTCGGTCCAAGTGACGGAGGAATCATTGATAAAAATATAGCTTTGTAATATCGTTTCAATTAATAAGGATTCAGTTCACGTGGATAATTTTACGCTCAGTAGTACATTGTTTCGTATAAGTTCTCTTCAGCTCACATGGATAATTGTGCACGTATGCGAACATTTTGCGTAACATCACGCTTGTAATCTCCGAAGAGGCAGACAGAAGCATGTAGTAATTTCAGTTACTACGTTTAAGTTTCATCAATTACATTTACGTTCCCAAACTTCCGTTAATCCATTCTCATTACAAAAAATAATGCATTCAAAGACACACGAAGAAAACTGTTTTATTCATTTGTTTAAATAAATTTGTACAAAGACAATTATAACACGAATTAATATAACCGAAATAGATAGAAAGAAATCTTTTTCAGCAGACCTGGAATTGTTGTTGATGTAAGATACAATTTTTTAAAGTAATAATAATAATTAAATGAACGTTATATTTGTGAACTTCCAGTCTTCATTCAACAAAGGCCATCCGGAAAATGTGTGAAATGAATTTGAGCCAAGAGAATTTAATTAGTGGCGTTGGACGTTTGCGGGCAGTGTATTAATTCGGGAAGTACACTCTATTTTATTATTACACGAAATTGTAAAATATTTTTCACATACCAATTTAAAAAGGTATGTTCTATAAGATTACTCTGCTTCGTTGGTCACGTTGGTTGCAAGCGCGACTGCCGATCAGGAGGTTCTGGATTCAAATCCCGAATCCGGGCAATGTTCAATTTTTCTAATTAAGATTTTGTAAAAGGGGCAATAGACTGAACAACTATTCCAGTGGGACGTAAATAATGGAACGTGGAATGGAATGGAACTACACTCCTCTGCTTACCTCTTCGAGAAGTATAGGCGTGATGTTCCGTTTTTACGTTAATTAATTGATTCTTAGAATTAGCTTCTTAGTTCTTAGCGTTAGTGTTTATATCTTTGCCAATACGGTGATATCATTATTACGATCTTGAATATTTAAACAAAAACTACAACAGCTTTAATAGAAAAAGTTGAAGAACAAAATATCGAGATTTATGAACTCAACGGCGGACAGGGTATAAGTTCCGGGCATCTATCGGGGTTGTCTTATTAAAATGTGATATGTTTCACAAAAATAGCCCGGGAATACGACACGTCTGGGGCCGCCAGCAAATCGGATTTCCCTATCTCCTTATATTTGTATTCGAAGCCCGATCCATCTAATATTCCTTCGACTCCGCCATCCACCCGCCGCCTGACACTGAATCTAATCGGAATAGATATTAAAACTTCCACAACCGTCGCGCTGTTTTTCCGCGCTATACAAATGCTAATTCTAACATACGTTACCTTTAATAATAATTTTCATTGTTATTTTTGTCTAATTGTGTATAGAAGTTTTGCCTAACGAAATACGTTTTCAGTCATTACGGTATTTTGCTTGGCAATTCTTACGACCATCACAGTGAGCCCATGCAGAATATTTTGTATACGAATAAATATGATATTTATGTATAATTATTATGTACGATGTTTAATCACTCGTTTAAAGGGATAACGATAAAAAAAATCAAATATGTTTTTCACATAGTTTTTCACCTATTTAAAATCTATTTCTTGATAGCAAACATTTGTCTAACTCCTTCATAAAACCAAAAAACTAGTACTACTTTTAAACCCTCACACCTGGTCCCTGATGGGGTAAGTAGAGAACACCAAGAGCCAAATATCTCTAACCTGAAGTGTTTCTCTCACATACCTGATTCACTTCTCTCACCCCGGTTTCATAGACTTCAAAAACTTACAATAATCACATTACAAGGCACATGTTTTGATGATAAAATTAAGCTATATGTTGGTCCCAGTTGATCTCTAATGGGTCAACTCAATATACACACAAAAGTGTTGACAACGCGGAAAGTTGCTAAGTGCCTGCGTCGGCTTGTATCTCGCCTTATCTAATTTATTTAACTGTTAGCAGTCACATCGAAAACAAACACCCCCTACCCTTGCTACAGAGAATTACATGAGTGGGTGTGAAGTTTTCGTGTGTACACAGACGCTCTGTTCTTTTTACAACGCTGCTTTTTGTATTATTTAATATACTATAACATCACATTAATGAATAATGTAGCTTCGTAGCTACATTATTCATTAACGTGATAACGACAGCAAGAATATGGATATTTTTCAATTCGTTAAAAGCTCCCCTCTTAAATGAAATGAAGAAAAATTCGTATGTATGTACTTTTCGAGTACAGTTTTATAAAGTTTTTGTTTGTTTTATAAATGAATAAACACATTTTCAGGACAAACTAGGCACCGCCTCCGCCATGCTTAATAAACAGCTGATAAACTACTTATACACTTTCGTATTCATGACTGTCTATGTGTTCATGACTGATTTGCTAATCTATCTGTGCCCAATGTATGCCAATAGGCTCACTACTAATTCTAAGTGAAATATAACATAAATAATAAAATGGAATACCACACTCTTCTGTCTACTCCTTTGAAAAAATACAGGTGTGATACTAAAATATATAAATATAAAAGATGTATAAATGCAGACAAGACAAGATATATTAAAAAGCTGACAAGTTAAGATTAACATATCGATCCTAGTTTGTACGTTAATACAAATATACATCTTGAGATAAAGCCTCGTTAGTCATTTCCATCGTTCGGCTAAAATCAATCTGTATTTTGTAGCAGACGGGAATCACCACTTATCCGCTAGCCACAAAATTCCCAGCGCGCGTCTCTTTATCCGGACTTGCTTTCAACCTGACCCTCCCGTTTTTGTAATCCGCCATCCTTTTCAACACAACTTCACAAAAATTACGGGACTTGTAAACCCGGATTAGCCGGGACTTAGAAAACATAGTAATATATAACATTGAACGGTAAATTGGTCACAGATAGAATTAAATACATATATATGTATGTACGTACGTCGGCTTCTTTATTTTAATATATCGAGAGTCTTCGATTACGAAATATCAGGAATATTACTTTTACCAACTCATTTGTGAGTTATACTGCATTACTTAAACCGTAATCCCCAAGTTATCTTACAAAATCGAAAAAAAAAACATTAACTGCCACAAAAATATGTGATCCAAACTAGATTGTTGAAAATGAAACGAGTTATTGTTATAAATTAATTAATTACCTACAAAGCTTCATGAGCATCGGTTAGCTCCTTGTGTGATAATAATATAATTGAGAGCAATGAGTTTAGTGGCGCGTACGATTTGTTTCAATTAAAAGGTTAAGAGGCAGTGTACGGTCCGGCGGAGCGCGGGCGGCCGGTGCAGTCGTTTTATTCCTCGCACAGCGCTCGCTACACTGCGGTGTTCCGTCACTTCGATGCGCGCTCGTTCACGCACGGACCGTGTGTTCCGAGCGCTTTGTGTCAAATTTACGCATTTTAACACTAATTTGTAATGTTAAGTTAACTTTTAATGTATTCAATTAACTTGTAATTAATTGAATAAAGCTGTAATTAATACAATTAATTTGATTAAATTGTATTATATTTATTCAACAATTGCGAATATTCCTTTCAGCTCCAGACACTAAAATGTATTTGTAATTATGAAGTCTTAATTTCTTAAAGATTTAAGTAACAAAATGTACAAAGGTTTTAATTTATTTATCTAATCATCCCCTATCTCCCCACTGCTATATAGGTCTTTCTTTTGTTACGCCACTCTCTCCGGTCCTGTGCAGAATGTCCTGTGTTGTGCAAAATCTAACTAAACATTAAACAAATCATCAAAACATAAGCTGGGCACAGTAAAATATATTCATATCTCTTATACATTAATAAACTGCATAATCGCAAGCGTTCAATATAGGTATACAACGTATGACTGAAGCTAACATAATCATAAATCGTAAACAACGTGAAAAATCATAAATTTCTTCATCGTCATCAATTATTATTTATAAACCATAATATGATATTTAAATCATATTATAACAAACACAGACTATTGGAACTGACTGCTAGGCCGCAGCTCACGCTGTTCTAGCAATAACAGGTCTCTGGTTTAAATGTAAAACATTTTATGATTAATAAAAATTATCACTTTATTATTATTTCAATTAAACCAGAGAACTAAAATTAAGTTTTAACTAGCGATGCTTTTTTTAAAGAAACTTTCAGTTCACAAATGAGTAGGGACAGATTCTGAATCCTATCAAGGAACACTGAAGTTTTTTAGAGACAAACTGCAAACGGAAGTTATTGCGCGATGTTTCAACGGGAAAGTTTCGTTGCCGGCAGTTCGCTCAATGTTCATCTGCCCTCTTCGATTAAAGTTCTAGGAATAAATAAATGTATTTTGGATATCGTCGACGTTACCGAATGAAAATGCAAACGGAAAAATACTGTACATTTTCAAACAAGCACGTCCTATTCGCGATGGATATCTGAGTACATGAATGCGGTTCAAACGAATAGAGATAACGTGAAATTGTAAATAGCATTGTGGAACCAATGTTGGGACAACTATAGA
Source organism: Mysoria catomelaena (assembly GCA_018246855.1). NCBI lineage: Eukaryota > Metazoa > Arthropoda > Insecta > Lepidoptera > Hesperiidae > Mysoria > Mysoria catomelaena. Next base: position 9,459 of record DWGC01000021.1, read on the forward strand.
ACGATATTTTATACTGTAATTGCACTGAATAAATGAAATAGAAGTGCCATGATTAAAATACATAGCAATGACACTTCATGAATGAAGCAGAATTACCATCATAATAATTACACATTACGATACAATAGTCAAAATATTCTTTTAAAACTACGCATTCAGTATCGCAAGTATCGAAGCTTGGTTTCTTACTCGCTGTATTGATTCTAGGCGGTCCGTTCGCCTTACAAAACTTGAACCTAAAACTTTTTAATTAGTTCAACAAACAATAACAGGCGACTGTCATGTTGCTTCCAATTATCGCTTCTACAGAATCTTTCAATGGAATCTTATAACAAGGCTTTAACTTCACCCCTCGCCACAACACGCTGTCAAGTCGTCGGTTCAAATCTCGCTGATAGTTCGATTCGAATCCAATAATTCAAGTTCCGTGCTACCGATATGAAATTCGTCACGATAAATTGGTATTCGAAATGTTAATATTATTTCTGATTAATGCTAGAGATTGTATTACACTAATTCAAAATTATATTAATATAATTAAAATTCGCATTTATACCTAAGTGGTGTTTCAACACGTATTAGAAAAGGCATAATCTTACCCGGGCAGTACCAAAGTGACTTATTTCTACCGAAAAAAGAAACGTAAAAAACCTATTTTTCTCGTTAAAAAGTATTATTTGAAAATTGTGTTGCAATCTGACGAATTGTCTTGGTTCTGCATATTTACATTAAGTGTATTTTAATATATGAGTGGCCAAATTATTGATACAGCATATTCATTTACTGTGGAAACAAAAATTTATTCCACAATCAACCACTGCTATGAATGGGAATGAAAGCAAATTGAACAATGATCAGTTACCTAAGTATACAGCGACGCCATGTGACCGAGGAAACCGCGTCCATGATTATTTTTCTGCGGGCTATTTTGGCCCATTTCCCAAATAACCCTCGCACCCTTTGTTTAACGAAGTACCCAATACCAACAGCTAATATGCTCGTATACGTAAAACATGAATGTAAACATAACGTCTAGGCTGTATTCCGCGAAAGGGTAGACAGAACAGTGTATTATACGTCCACTATTCTTCACTTATGTTATACATCCAAAAGTGGATGATTATATTACTATATGCCAAACAAAAATCCAGACATCGTATTAGTACCGGGAATTTTAATTTGGAAAAATCCAATAAGGATATAACAATTTAAAAAAACGTTTTTTTCGAAATGACTCATTATTTCATAACCAATGCATTAAAATACAATATTTGTTTATCGAATTCAAGTCGATATCAGTCACGTGGACGTGATTGCAGACTGTTTTTGTATGCATACATTAAATGCAGGCCGCAAAAACTAATAGCAATAAAAATGACGGAAAGTGATTCTCTTTTTAGCATACTGGAATTAATGCAAATTGAACGAAATGATAGCACTTTTTAAAAAATTTAAAAGTTCTATTAATAAATACTTTTCGTGTGACAATTATACTACAAATGCGTATCTACGCTGTTGAAATTGAAATTAAATCAAAAACAGTGTATTTATATCCGAGTAGCCCGATAACAAAATGCTCATGTCCATTTCAAAGTGCCAATTCGTTTCAAAAAAAATTGCATAACAAACAACATATTACAATTGGAAGAAAAAAACTTTTATTACATTTTAATGTGACGCTAGTGTGTATCTTATCGTATCGTGTACAAATTCCTGGAGAAATCGTGTAAAAATTTAGTACATTACAAAAAAAAAATGTAGAGTTATATAAGAAACTATTTTTCTCACACTTATTGTACCTATTAATCATAGTGAAAGCACAAATTCGAAATTTGTTATTAATCCATTCATTACTACCGTTGGCAGTCATAGACGATTATATCATAAAGAGAATCAAATTGTTATGCAAGTATCGATAACACAAAGCGTGTACAAAATGCACATTCGCGGAATTCGACAATATAAGTTGTACAGAATCAAACACGGGACTGAGTTAAGCCCTTTCAATTACGACGCAGCTGCGGTCGCTCGCGATCGGCAAACCTCTCCATATCAAAGGTAATTAGTCGCGCGAACCACTTCACTCGGCCGCAGACGTTCGATATTGTTCATATGATTTACGTCATACTGCCTCGTCGGTCGAATAGTTGCGAACGCGATTGCTAAACAAGAGGCCCTGGATTCGATCCCAGGGTCGGGCAAAGAATTATTTTTTAATTTACAATCTCAGTAGCAGTACAGACTGGATTTGCGCCCGGTGTAAAATAATACCCTCACCAGCTATTCCATAATGGAACTGGTGCAA
>DWGC01000022.1:0-11715 GCA_018246855.1 Mysoria catomelaena
GCAGTAATAATTTCGACAATAACGCTTCTCTCCTCCTACATATTCACGCCTCTCTAAAGTACCAGATCCTAGTGATAACGCTCTAATCCTGATATAAATCAAGTTTCGCGAATTTATGAGCCCACTGAGCACATGTACACATTCGTAAATTATCACGAGACTTGCGATTAAAAAACAAAATCCCGCCCTTTTTATCTACGCCCGGTAGACGCCATATTTTATCTGTCTTTGCGACATATAATATATACGAGTATATTATTATGTATATAGTGTTAATGTTATAAAAATAAAAGTTGTGTACCTATTATTTATTAAAAATATATAATCATCATGAAAACTAAAGTAAATATTTTTCTTTTTCGTAAGTTATTTTCAATTTTATATCTATTTCCTTATTTTAAGTGTCTAGTAATAGTAAAATGCTAACTTTTTAATTTTTTAGATTTGAATCACAGATTATTCTATCACACATCGAGCCATTCAGTATTGATGCTTGGTATATACAATAGATAAATAATAATAGTTAAGAGCTAAAATTAATTTATTAGCTTTTTAAAAACTACTATTATACCTACAGTACTGTATGTACCACACTATAATAAAATAACGAAAATAGAATCTAATACACATAACAAAATTAAAACAATTGTCTATAAAACTAATTAAAAATGATCAGGATGTCAAGTTTAAAAAAAAATACACAAAAGAATTCTGGACACAGATAACCTATTGTCCCGCCAACACGTGGCGGTGTTGTCATATCACTAAACATTTTTTTCTTTTTAATATTCTCGATTCTTACTACTGCCAGACATGCTATTATTATTCCGTGTTCCATTCACCTTTCTTTGAACAGACAAAGAGCCATCGGAACTATGGAATAAAAGGTAACATTATAGAAAAGGAACCGAGGATGCCAGAAGAAAAATGCTACGCGTTTATTCAAAGCGTATTTCTGATGTAAAACAAACTGACATCGAATGTAAATACTATTGTTGAACGTTGTCATCCGAAAAATAACAAGCAAAATGGATATTTAATGGGGCATTTTGATGAATAGGCCTACTAAAGTAGATAAACAATTCGGTAAATTGCGTGATCGTATACTTATAATATCCTTAACAGCCATTACCAAATTAATAATTGTATTTGTACAGTAATAAGTCAATGGTATAATTATTTTTAGATAGATTTCTATACAAATGTTTTCTACGTAAACAAATTGTTTTTGTATAAAATAATGCAAAACTGGTTAAACCTGACAGTTATTGTTAAAAAATTTACAGTTATGAACTGATCTGAAAAAAAACCTGGATCAAATTGGATTCCCAAAAATTGGACCAAAAAATTAAAAAAAATGAATGAACCTGTATTTTTCAAAAATATTACCATAAATTCAATTTCACCCAAACAAGCATTGCTTGATAAGGATCCCGATATTATGTGGGTTTAAAAAATCTCAATCTTAAGTTTTGTAAACAAGTTGTGTAAATATTTCGTTTTAGGTAGTAAATAATGAAATTTATTTTTGTTACTTTACCAAGGGATTTTTTGTGGGCCTAGGAGTAACCTAGCTTCCTCACATATACACCAACCTACCAAAATAAAAAAAGCAACACGTACTCTCTTGGTATTATACAAAAGTATGTCTAATTGTTGTTTTAAAAAAAGAATTGAATATTCATTTCCTTTTTTTTATATTATACAGTTTCAAACAAAATCAAGTTACTTAACACTAAAATAACAATATTGAATTAGCCAGCTATTTGTCCGAGACCTTTGGTGAAGCATCTTATGTTGATGTGTGTACATACAACCATGTATCATGTTATCTGATGCGCTCGTCTACACTAAACCTGACAGAAAGTGATTACGTTCATTGCTATGTGATAATTAGACAGGAGGGCACTTGAACGATCGTGTTGATACCTCTCGAACACAAAAGGAAAAAAGGAGAAATAAATCTACGTATGAAATAACAATTACATTTGATCAAAGTCTCAACACCTATCTGGGACAATTAGAGTTATTAAAGTCCAAAGGTCACCGTTATCGTTGACACTGTGCGTCTACGACTCGGGGAGGTCAAGGCGCGAGAGTCGTTGGCACCGCACCAGATGAGTTCAGTTGACAAGTGATTCAAATTCGATACGCATTTCAAAACGATAACATTCACAGAGGCCAATGAAAAATGCATTCCGAGCGATAAAATTAAGAGCGACGCATTACATTAGCCAAAATCACCGCACGTTGCCAATATGTGGGGTAGAAAAAAATATCTAGTTATCTGTATCTCAGCACTAAATAATTCCGAAGGTAGAACAATTTCGTTGGTTCCATATCTATTAGAAAAAGACGAAATAAAATCTAAGAAATTAGAATTAAAATCAAAAGTACCAAGAAGCAGGTGCATGACACTTCCGAAATTTCAAGGAAGTCATAACAGATTAATTATGGAACAGTGTAAGAAATGGGAAGTAAATAGAATGATATCACCGATTCTTGTTAATGGAAGTAGATATTTCGAGACCGACATTCCCCCAGCACTTCTGAGAAAACCGGAATCTTGGCGAGCACGGTGTTCACCTTGTTGCAGGCACGTGGCTGGAATCCTGCTTCTTGACTCATCCCTTCTTACACTTGCATTTCATTGTGGAGAAAACTAGTCTGATATGTCGCGCAGAATCGAATAAAATAGTAACGAATCCCAAAGTTCCGAGACATTTTTGAATCTCGTCCACTGGGCAAAGGTTCTGTCAAATATTTTACAGATTTCAGATAATCTTTTTCCGCTATTTTCTCACATCAATTTTGTCACGCTACGAAATACATGTCTACTACACAAATGCGGGGGAGTGTGCAGATTTGATTTAAAACTTGTGTTTGCCTTCACATATTCCAGGGCAATTCTTTTACACATATGTACTTGAATTATTTTATTAACTAAGAAATATTTATGTTTACTATTTAATACTATTTTTAATATACTTAATCATTTCGCATCTGTAATAATTGGCGTTTGTTGTTTGTTGTATTGCGTTTGAATGTTAGAAAATTATTTCATGATTCACAAATGATACATTAAATTTTGCACCGAACAATGTTCGGACACCTCCTTAGCCTTTGAATGACGATTGTAGTATATTCTATAAATGATGATATTTCAATATGGACAAGGCACATTAAATAGCCAAAAAAATAGAAATGTTATAAATAGTTCTAAATATTTATTACTAATCTAATATTTTCTGAATATTAGAATATTTTCTGAATATGATTTTTTCTGGATTAAGAAGATGTAAACATTCTAAAGTAAACGACTGTAGTCGCTGTCAATAAATAATAGAAATACTATACAGAGCAACTTTTTATTCAACTTCTTTATCGTTCACGTGACTGTCAACAGCACGGCCAAACAGTTATTATAATTGACAGGAATATCATTTTTATCATATTAATAAGCAAACTGTATTATTTTAATCAATCCAAATAAATTGTTCATCGTATAAATATAATCTGTATGGCATAAATAAAAAATGACGTGTAGACTTAACAAAAATTAAAAGCAATACATAAACCAGGAAGGAAAAAGATATATTTGATTGATGATAATAATTGACCTGACGTAGTTATGAGTTTTAAAAGTTAGCGAATATGTATGTTTTAACAGCATAAACACGAAATACGAAAGTGCTTTTAAAATATTCAAAATAGACGTGAAACAAACAACGTGGTGTACTCTCAATAAAAATGAATCGCACATATACAGTGGCTGGCGAGCGTTAAAAACAAACCGATAGATCGTGTAAACGAATGGTATCCATGTATGTATGTAGCTAGATGTGTTGAACAAAGGCGAAGGTGAACGGGCCACGGGGGACGCTTGACGCGATGCCAATGGAGCGCGCGCCGAAATAATAACGAGAACGTAATGCACCCGCGCACCGCGAGCGCAAAGCCAAATGGGGATACGTAAGTACCTTGCGGGATGCAGTCTTGTGGCATTACATTGGGAATTTGCCTTACGACTTTTATTATACCAAACTCATACTATATTTTTAAGTGAAGATATATGTGAATTTAAATGACTAATCAATATATTAATCCTGTTGGAGTAAAGAGAGATATTTTGTGAAAGTTGTGCAGTAAAGATATATATTTTTTGCAACTGACGACTTCAAATTGCAACGGGGTACTTAAAAAGGATAGTTATATTATACCCAAATCTACTGTAAAATTTCACTGTGGTTTGATTTGACCAATTTTCATAACATTCTAATGATCTGAGGTCATCGTACGTTATAAGTCTCAACAAATATATATATCCCATAGTTACTGTACAAATGTCTCAGTACACGTTGCTATGTGTAATGGCGATTTAATATAAATACATAAACATTGTTTTATTACGACGCTGTGTTTCTGTGCATCACATAAGTGTTTACATTGCGACGCTGCTACAAATATTTCTGATTACGTCATTGGATTTTTGTCCTTTGAATAGCAAAGAACGATACTGTATTCTGAAGTTAATACACACTTTTCTTCGAATAACATGTTTTTTCACTTTATCTCCTCGCGCATGACATGTCCCCCGTCTAACATATTATCAAAAACTATGGAAGGAATTATCGCTAATTAATGTCCACTTTTAGAAGTAAAACTAAGATACTAATAGACATTAGATAAATTTTATTAAAATGTATTTACTAAATTTAAATAAAAGTACCCATTAAGGACGCACGTTGTTTATGACAAATACGTACTTTTTGTCAAGTGAGCGTTTCGGGTGTGCGACAAATTAGTCACTCGTTCTTTACTAGCATACATAGTTACAACACAACGACGTCCCTCGCATCGCAATTAACCGGACGGCAACAATAGATGAATTACAACGCGACCGGTGGTTTAATTTAATATAGAAAAACATTTAATAGTCCTATTGTTTCTAACAACAAATTTTTATGACGTTGGTTATTTACCGGTGGTAAATTATAGTACAACATAAAATTTCCCTAGTTTGAAACGTATGTGATTGAAAAGTTGATGAGATTTTTTTTACAATTTAACCGATTGACGTCTCGACTACGAATGACTACAGTGCGTATTTTGAAAGGTGTAGTCAATTGACAGAAAGTACGACTGTAGATTTCACTACGTAGTTTTGACCGTAGCACCGGTATTTTCACTACTCTCAAAACTTTAAATCCACAATTTGTCTAGATGATAATGGAATCTTGGGGAAATCGTAACTCACCTGTCCCAATTTGGATAATTATTTAATCCATCATTCATCCATGACAATATCTATAATTCAATAATGTTTTTTATAACTGGTTATCTATTCATGTCGGTTATGAGGCAGGACGGAAGCGCGTGCATTGCCAAATAACATTTTCTATTGACGTAATAGTACGAACGACAAGAGCATAACTACGTGTAGTGAAAAGAATGTTCTTCCATCGGGAAGAATAGTAGATTCTCAGATCAGATTAACACTACTAGACTAGATTCGGTTACATTATTTTGAAAAGTGTCAATTGATTCATATGACCAGTTTTTTATGGTATAGTTTTATATAAAAGAAAAAATAAATTATTTTTATAAACATTCTGATCATTGCAGGCGTCCATGATAATTTTATTAAACAAAGAGTACCTACTGCAGTGATGTAGTCTATGTACCAACCAATAAAAACATGCATTTTTTTCGATTGATTTAACATATTAGTATCTACTGTCAATAAAACGTATCTATTAGAAAAAAATTGAATTAAAACTATCATTCTTCTAATTACTTGTTTCTTTTGAAACGAGAAAGAACCTTAAGACATGTTAATAACACGACGAATGTTCGAATCCTAACAATTCCGTTATTTAACAAATTCATTACCAATAACATTTATTTAGTGATTTTACAAGATAAGGGTAAATATTGTTTTATTAAAGAAAAACTATCAACATGCCAATAACTCACTATCATCTCGAAAAATCAAACAAAAAGAGGATTCATATTCTACAGGAATAAATGTACATATGTATATTCAATAGGGTTGTATCGAACGCACGCGTTGATGTCGAACACATGAACGGTCAAAGATTAAGGACTAAAGCACCCCGGCAAAGTGTTATAGCGTATAACGATATTCTCTCCGTGAAAACGACCACAATTCCCACGGTGTTAATTTAGATTTTTATATGCGGTTCATATTATACTTTTCTGATGAATACTTTAAAGAAAAAGAAAATGAATTTTTCAAAGCAAATAGAGATTTAATAAAGCTCACAGCGATTTTGTCGCGTATCTTATACTCGCCAATTAAATTAAAGGTGAATGACCATTCGCTATGCCTACTACTCATAACCGACACGTCTAATTATGTTATTGCTTACGAAACGCTAATAAACTGCGATGGGAATGAAAAATTTAGAAATTTCCTCGCTCATTAACAGCAAGTGTAATTCTTTCACGGATTAGTCAATAATTGGAAATTCTTGCAAACAAACCGGGGCACTGTACATGCCAGGTACGTTCGGACTGTGCAATGTGCGAGCATACATAGAAATCGAACGCAGACCAATGACTAACGACAAGTTGACCGGTTGTCGCGTCACTCACTTTCTGACCACGTTTTTTTAACACCACCATTTTGTTTTTATTTTATTGATCGCTAAATGGGAATGGTCATTGATCTTACATTTAATCATTTTTTTTCGTTTACCCTCAATCGCTAATTTGGAACGTCTCGTCTACCTACCAAACGTTGAAGACCGTCAAATTCTAGACACTGCATTGTACCGGTTATCGAATGATGAACTATAACAAATCATACTTTTCTTATTTACAAATTTTTCACGGTTATTACCATTTTAACATTAAAAAATTGATGCCCCCGCCTAAGACACTTCCATCGTAACGAGATTTACTTGTGATTGAACGGTTTTTTTAATGAAAAGTCTTAGTCACACAGTAAACCAAACAAATTTTCCAAAGTCACGGTGCGTTATCTATTTTGCAGTTTTTAATCATCATCGTCTTGCTCATCGCAAATTTGTTTTATGTGCGTTTAGATTCATACACTGGTGAAACATGGGAATGTTCTGTATTCCTCTGCCTACTTCTTCGGGGATTACCAGCGTGAAGTTACATTTACGTTTAGATTCATACATATTTACTAACGATCACGATGAGGTGCGCTATAGAATGTTTAAGTACTCATTCGATGGTCACTGAGCATCATCCATGGATTGGCTTACGCATTCGAACATCAATTTCTTCTTGTACACATGATCACGTAGCCGTTGGTTCCTAAGAGGCTTATTTCTCACGCGATGTCCAAATTATTATTTACCGGCGATAATTCATTCTATGCATACGAATTAAACTTATTACAATACAGGTATCGACATATGTTCAACCTTATCTGAAGCGTCTGCTTTTTGAAACAACGATATCTTAAACATTTGGGAGGCGGCACGATGTAAAGTAAATAGACATGACCTTGGAGACGTTAAGTGCGCGATTTCACGAGATAAGGCTGCCTTATCGAGGCGGCATAAAATTTTATACCACTCCAGTGAGAGTTGTTCACCTTGCAAATCATCAAATAGAGTTGCATAATATAAGTACACTGACCTGCGTAACCATGTCCCAGTAGAATCCGTCGAGCATGGACTTGCCATGTTGGTGTTGGCGGCAGAGCGCCGGCCAGAGCGCGGCGCGGACGGGGCTGTTGATCGGCCACGAGTTCTCTCTGATGAGGAGCTTGAGATCGCGCTTGCGACCCTGCTGGAGCAGGGGTTGGACTTCCTCGAAGGTCTTGAGGGGTGCCTTCTTGCCTGCGAATAAGGGTGAGGGTAAGCACTGCGTCCAGATTGGCGTGGGTTCGCTAGGAGCGAGGGAGTCGGAGCTGGGCGCTCTGAACGCGGCCGGTTCTATGTACATCGCGGTGGTGGCGCGGGGCACATGCTTTCGGTGCGCGCGCGCCTGCGGCACTGCCGCCGCGAGCTTCGCCAGCCTCCGGAAAACGCGATAGCGCGCCCCGGCGCTGTCATACTTCGATTGTTTATCACACCGTGCGAACGCCGCGCCGGTCTATTCGACCGTGCCGAATGTATTACATCTTACGTACTACAATGACCCTACTCAAAAATTCATGTGGCTTGACATGCAATGTATTGTTTAGTATGTTCGATTTAAAACAGATGTAAATTTTTCACGTCGAGGAATACCTATATAACTACATTTAGCAGTCATTTCACTACCTAGATATGAAAAGGCATTGAAAGGAATGAAATAAATTTTAAAATATTATCAATTTTTACGAGGTAAATTAAATATTTTAAAAGATAAACTTAATTAAAGACCATTATATAAGCTGTCAATAATAACAGTTTATACGGTAAATTAATGGCATCTTAGAAGAACTTAATAATAAAGCAGAAACAGAAAAGAAAAAAACTTATTAGCAAATTTGAATGAAAAGAAAACATTGCGCAATCGTAAATGGACCAAATCAGTGGTCCAATTAACAAACCGAATAAATCGGAAAATAAGAACATTAACAAATCACTACAAAAAATGTAAACAAAATCCCTGTGACGGGACAACAGTGTGCACGATTATAAAAATAGTCATTGAATTATAGCAAAAACGCACGCAGCGTGCTGGAGACGAGCCAGATACAGTTCCGCGGCGCGCTAACAGAACGACTTGTCCCGTGCATATTTATACCAACAACAATTATGACGTTTTGTTGACAATCAACGACTATAAACCCATTTTGACTTCAGCTACACGTCGAATTTGACTAGCAACACGAACTACAAATTATGCAACAATAATCCTTTTGACGAAATAAAATTATGCATTGATGTCTATTACATATATTCAAATCCAAATGTAGTAATACGTCACTTTGTGGAGATATGTATTTTTGACAACATTCGATATAAAACAATCATCTTCCTCCACAGCGCCAACAAACATCACAATACACTCCTATATTTGGCATCGACTACGATGCAAGTGATATTTTGTCATCGAGTTGAAGAAGTGATTATGGTATAGGTTCTAAAATTGTTAACATCAGGTACCAATATTCTTGGACGAGAATCATTATTTTTATCATCCCTGCTGGACGACGGCTTCTTCCAATGTATCTTTTGAAAACTTCATCCAGTACTGTATAGCGAACCCGAGCAGTTTTGTCCATGGGCTTAAGTACTTAGAATTCCATACTTTGGAATGTACTTATGATTTAAAACCGCAGCAGTCAACTGAATCACAGAAGATGTGGACGAAACTTCGAATGACATTCAGTTATTGGTAACATTTCTTGGCAGAACGCTCTGGTGAGAATACCATCCGCGAACATTTCCGGATACTATGAGCGTTATGTTACATTGAAATGTAAAACAATCAGTGTTCGGATCGGACACATGGCCAGTGGAAGAGATAATAGATCATCTATTTGATTCATCATTTTCGCGAAACATACAACAAAACAATACCTACTAAGCATAGAAGACAAATAAACAAGAAAGATTAACAGTAAACTATGAAACGTCTCATATATTTACACAAATAAACCACAGTAACTATATTTCTTTTTATGAAATATTATACATTGGCACGGCAACTATACGTTGCAACAAGATAATACCAAATACCTCCAGGCATGGAATGGAACGCCAAAACAGGGTATGAATATTCAAACTGTAATAACGAATTCCTTGTGAACTATACCTGAGTGTAACATGAACGTTTAAACAAAGCCGATGTAAAATCAAAGTTGCGAATTACTAAGCAGGTAACTTTAAAAAATAAAGGTTCCAATTAAGCTTGTAATTGTATTGTTAGCTTGAATAATACCTCATTTCATATAATATGTGCATATATTTAATATTATTTCTAACTTCGCAGACGTTGTACGTATAGATAAAATAACGGACATTACATTATCGACTAAATAAAATTACTTCATCTATTTACACAATCTCCAAGATGATGAAAGATTTAATAATAAAATATTTAGTGTTAACTCTACAAGATACAATTTAGATCCAGCTATACCTAACCTTTTATGCAAAATGGCCCCTTACAAAAGACCGCATTAAAATATACACAGAAATTAACATTTGCCGTTTTTCTAAACTCTACTTAAGTATAGGAGAGAGATAAACTCGAGAACAGCTTTATTACTAACTGATTAACTGTAGACTTAATATATTACACTTATTTATATTGCTCCAACCGCTTACCTTTTATTCAATAAATATATTATCATCGATATCGCGCAAATCAAAATTAAAATTAATTACTTAGGTACAACAGACCACCAGCAGCGTAACGGCTGTTAAGTCGAACCACAACGCCTGATAACACGAGGTTATCTTGCCGCAGTCTTACCGTGCGTTTACAAACTAGTCTCCAGTTCAGACTTGCAGTGATCAAGTCGACTTATCTGTGTTGGGCCACTTTATTAAACGTCGATATATAAGCGTTGTGTTTAAAAAATGATTTTTAATTGAGAATAATTTGTGTATGTACTTACTTATATTCTATAATTGATATTACATATATATTAGTGTTTTGCAGTGCAACTGCAATTAAGTCAAAAAAACTTCATGTATGTATTTATATGTGAATGTTCATACTAAAACGTAAAAAATGGAACAATGTCAAATTACAAATGAGCGCCATAAAAACAGAAGTTATTCCGCGTACTAGACAGGATTATGATGTTTAAATATCATAAATTTTATAAATATTTGTACAAACTAAGTGTAGGCGGATATAATCAGAGAAACGGAGAATTGTGTGAAATCAGGCAAGATGTTGTTCATTAGTTTATTGTAACAATATATTTTATTAATAACGCAAGCCATAATGAAACCTACACATTGAGGGTCCTAAAACGACACCTTGGAGAACACCAGAAAAAATTCCACAGTTACAAGATGAATTCTCGTGAATGATTCATGGTTTTTTTACGTCATATATGGATCCGTCATTATTAATGCTTATTGAATATCGTTATCTTTTAGAGTCATTATAATAGATACGCGTCTTTATGAATCACGTAAATAAATATGCTTCGGAAAGATGCCAATTCGCTATAGCCAGTATTTTTTTATGAATTAAGTTTATAACTTATTACGATAATGAGATAAAACTCAAATGCAAAAAGTATAAAAAAACAACTAATGAATCTGAAACGAACATAAAACTTGTTAAATAAAAAGAAAATAAACATGAAACAGTACCATTATCATGGGAAAGTTATAACGTAGTATCGTGCAATGTATTTATCATGATTAACATTACTCAGTAATCATTACATTGACATGACTTACAATTTTATAAATAGCAACATTCTTTAACTGCGCTATTATTTGCGTCCATGAGTGTTTTACAAAATCACTTCTCTTTTTTCCTATGAAGGCTGATAGTGATTATGATGTTCTATTACACAATTTAAAATTTTAACAGACTTTTCTCAGGGTGTGGATGTTTGAAGTATTTAATGTAACATACCGCCTGTAATCCCCGAAGAGATAGGCAGAGGAGTATAGTACACTCCTACATTTCGATAGTTAGGTTTACGTCCGTCCATGGAATAGGCAGTGAGCCCATTGCGATATACGTATGAATCTTTACTATATAAACTATAAAAAATATGGCATTTACACTAGCTTGTTTTATAGATAGTGG